>WHYT01015904.1:344351-370364 GCA_009806455.1 Tetrax tetrax
CCCTCTGTTTCTTGTAAATGGCACTTACACTAAGGGAAACCTGGATAAGAGTTTTATCCATGACAGACATTTCTGAACCAATTGTACCTTAAAAAGTTTTAAACATTTTAATTTTTTTTTATGTTTGTGTTTTAAACATGCTTTTAATTGTTTATTTTTTAAATACATTGCTACCTAACATATTCATAAAGCCTCCTCAGGGAAGGAATTTTCTGTTATTCCTGCACATCAGCCAAATAAATATAATAAATCCATACAATAAGGAAGTGAGAAATGTCGAGGTCATGTGCTCCCTATAGCACGAGGTGGAAGTAAATTTTAATGAGTCTGACAGTGATTCCACTGCCTTTGTAGAAATGTTTGCTTTGGCAAGGAGGGCAAGGGTTAGCCTTCACAGGGAGACTTGCATGTCGTACCAGGATAATCTTCAGTCCTGTAAAACTGGGTTGATATCAAAAGCTGTAACGGTGAACAGAGCAGAGCTGCCACTTCAGGCAGTTAGGGGAAACCTGATGGGAAGTCCGGAGGCATCAACAGAAAATTTCTCATGGACAGAGACAGCTTTGCATCAGGCAGCAGAGTTTCCCTGTTTACAACCCTTCTCACCCTGGTAGTGGCCTGGAAGAAGGGATGAGCTCCAGGGTGGAAGAAACGATGGGCCACAAGGGAAGGGCAGGTTTGCCCTCAGTAGCTGGCAGCTCTGCCCGCTCCTTGGGGCTGCACCAGGGAGGCACTTTCTGGCCCACACCTCTGCAAGCAGGGCCAGGCAGGTGTGGTGGTCATCAGACAAAGCAAGGAAGAAAGACTGCCCAGGGGAACTAGAGCTCCAGGTTCTACAGCCTCTAGGTTCATGTTCAGCGGATGTCAGCGCAGACCTAGAGAGATCCCAAGTCAAAAGCACTCGAAACCACTCCTTCCCAATTCTCTGCTAGAATTTTGAATTTAGACAAGAAAAATGCCGTGAGGAGGGCTTGTGTACCATCCACAGCAGCTTTGCTGTGGCTTGCAAATGAGGCTGACCTCTGGTTTGCCAGCATTTAATAAGCCAGTAGACATTTGGCAGGTCTCTTGCTAAAGTGTACTAGAAATTTGGATCAGCTCTCAGTGCGAATATCAAGAATCCACTATACAAGCAGTAAGCATAGCAAATTGTCAAGTCAGCAACTAATGTACTTCACTATAATCTTCCCAAATGTCTTAAGTAGTTTGGCAAATCTCTTGTTGCAATAAATTCTAGTGAAGTTTTGGGTTTTATTTTTTTTTTAACATATGGCCTTAAAAAGTAACTTAGCCAAGAGTATTTTTAGAGTCATTGCAGATCTTGCTGGAGATGTTGTCTCAAAACTTGTTTGCACTCTGGCAGTTTTATTCAAATGTCAACCAGATGCAGAAAGTGTGGGGTTTGGGGTTTTATTTTACAGTCCTGGAAAGTAAAGGTCAAGTCTCTGCAATGTAAATTGTCTTTTTGATTGCTGTATTTTAGCGGAACAGCAAGAACTCTTACTAATAAACTGTTTTGTGGTTGTTTGGGTTTTTTTTCCCCCCTTCAGGATGCATTACAATCGTATGCAAAATATTCAAAACGCCAATAAGACACCTGCTAAATAAGTTAGGTAGCCTATGCTGTACTTAGCAGCAAAAATTCGATCACGTAACCGTAACTAGCCAGATTGTGTTCTCTTTTACTGGGCAGCATTGCAGTCTCTGAGTAGCCTTACTAAAATTAGTAGGATGACCTGAGGTATTAGCATCAGAATTGAGCAATATATCGGTTAAAATAAGCCTGACAGACTTAGGCCATGTTCATATATGCAGGTATCTAGGCTGGTTGCTATACTCCTACTAGCAAGAAAGTTTGTAGAACCATTTACAGAGTGCGGTATCGCACCATGAAAGTACAAGCATCTGACTCTGGCTCACTGTGGGTCCACTACGGAGCAGCAGATCACCAAGGTGGTAGAGATGGAAGAGGCAAGCAGGATCCGCTTAGCACTCACAGTATGTCAGAGTGAATGTGAGACAATTTGGGTCTCCAAAAACTGTGCAGAAAACACAATGCAGTAGATCCCCACCTGTGACACTTCCACTGAAGCTCCCTGAAGGACTTTGCCATGTACTCTTCTGAGAACTTAGATTGGAAATAAGACGAACTTTTGCAGTAACTCCATGGAGCAGGAGATCTGTCCACGTGGCGTGTGGACATGTGCAGGTACTGTGGACTCCCACTCACTTGGTTCTTGGACATCAGTTGAGGAAAGGGGAAAGCAAGGGATGACCTGTCATGACAGCAGGTGTCATGCTGATGCATCTCAAACTCCTCCCATACTTCAAAGGAAGCATTTATGGGTGCAGGAGCCCCTTCCAGAATATTTTAGGTGATGTTTGAGGTGCAAGAGATTTCTGCAGCTATACAAATAGGGGATATGTTTTTTTCTTTTTTTTTTTCATTTTTGGCTGGTGCTTCTGCACATCTTCTGTTTTGCTTTGTTGAGGCTAAGTTTAGAGACAGTTCTGGGAGAATCATGATGGACATGGAGTACAGAGATAGAAACAGGTATCTTTAGGACTCTGGAAGTAGAATCCTTGAATTGGAGGTATTTTAAGTACCCCAAACAGTCTGGCAAAATTTTTTCTATATCCAAGGAATTTGCCAGTACACCCCACTTGGCCCACACATCACTCTTAACAAATATTTTGACGGGGTATGAGTATGGCCACTGCCAGCCTTTGCCGCTTTGTCTCAGCTGCCATCACTGGGACCTCTGACTCCTCTCAGCATGCGTATAAATGGAAGGGTGACACCTGGGTCACCTCCTGAAGGGGTGGCATTGCCGCCACAGGAGAGAGGCTGGTGCCCTGATTGGACACAGCATCTATGTGCTATGGGACACTTCGCGACTTCTCTTGCCCTGCCTTTGCCGCACTCTTGGTTGCAACGCTAAGCAGGGTTTTGCAAACACATGTTGGGCAGAGGTGCCTCTGCCCCATCATGTGAATTTGTCCCATAGCAGAAGGAAGCAGGACTGAAGCATCCGTTTTTGTTCTGACTTATATCTGTGAAGGGGAACACAGGACCTGTGACTGCTTCAAACTCTTTTCCTCTCACAAGTGCACCTGCTCATTTACTGTCTCGAATTTGGCTCTTGGAGTAGATGTCCTGGTCATGTCTGCAGGCAGGGCCCACCATGACCAGGCATTCAGCACTGTGGCTCATCACTTGGCCACATGTTAGATTTATCTGGATACACTGTTTTCTGAAATCATCAAAGAAAAAGCAAGCAATACTTGAAGTGATGCCTCCATTAGATAGAGCATTGCTAGTGTGAAATGTATGATAAATATATATTTAATAAACGCTGTGTTTGTTATTATAAACACAAATTTAAGTGAAAATCGAAGGCATAAAGCCCTCCTGGAAGGTGCAGCCGTTCAGTAGTCTGGGATCAAACTCTTCTCTTCATTCCATACAGACACTCCATTGAAATCCTTGAGATTAAATGGGCATAAGTCTGAGTTTAACATATTGCAGATGTGTATATATATTTCGAACATTGGATGCATTGTGCTCAAAAATGCTATTTTAGTTACAGTATTTTTTCAGCACTTATGATTACTTGCAATAATAAAAAAGACTATTCCACAAACTGTGCTAAGATCATATGACATAGCGAGCACACTGTCATCTACTTCATGATTTAACATCTGTGACACTTCGGTAATTCGCGGTTTTTGGCCATCCAACATGATATCAACTACACAAAGTGTCAAACCACTCAGTGCATAAAATCAACCAATTCTAGGAGTAAAGGGCTTTAACCAGCTCTGCTGAAGTCAACAGAAAACCTCCTGTGTTGACTGTAGGGGAAATTGGGTAAGGCCCATACTTCATTCATTTTCACTTAAAAGAGAAGACAACGTGCTGTTCAGAGATTCAGCGTACCCTGCAAGACCAGTCCAATGGGATATGATCCACAACACACTGGGCTTGAAGTTTTTTGTGGGTTCTTCTCCGACTACTCACCTCAGAGAGAAGGTGAGAGGAGCTGCTGTGCCAGAGGGCTGGGGCAGCACTGCCTTGCTGGCATCAGTCTGGCACCGAACATTTCCGCCTCCTCTGTGGCTCCCTCCTGAAGGATTTTACCTTCAGGGACCACTTTCCTCGTCTGTAGGGGACTTTTTCCATCCCACACCAGACTGCAGCACAGAAACACCAACACCTCAGCCAGAATGTCCAACCAGTTGATACAATCTGGTTTAACCACATAATAGACACCTCCATGATGATACATAATTTGGGGGATCTAGAGCTATAAATTATTAGCTCTCTTTTCTAAATAGTGATGAGAAAACTCTTTCAAAATACATCTATGATAGCAAGACATACCCTGACAGCTGGTTCAGGAAAAAAAAGTCATCCAAAACGTTAACCAACAAGTAAGGAAACACGAGAATGTGCCTAAGGACAAACCTGTTTGTAGTGGTGTACTGACTTACAACACTTATCATCACTTCAACAAGGTACCAGAATTTCGTGCCGTAATGATTAAACCAATCCATAATCAGCCCATTGAAGGATGTGCAACAACAGGAGATACACCCCAGTCTCAACTGCTGGTAAGTGAACTCTGCTGATTTCAGCCACAGGCATCATAAAATCTGAACCATGAAATTGTGGAAGTAAACAGCGGCTTGCTCCCAACTGACACAAAGGCAGACTGCGTCCAGTTAGGGATCACTGCAACATGAATGTGCTGATCTCTAGCTGTCCGGATTCCTTCCAGCTTTTCTTTGGCTGTACATCATGCATCTCTTAAAATAAGTGGAATTGCCATACATTAAAAGGAGTGTATTACAGGGGCGTCAATGTGTTTCAATGCAAGGAAAATTTTTCTGAAACCTAAGAAGAAATGGTCACCTAGCCAAGAATGAATTTTAATAAAATTGTTACTTTTTTTTCTTTGTCTACACAGGAACTAGTTTAAGCCTGGGAAAAAAAAAAGACAACTATATTAGTAAAGGTTTAAGAACAATAAGATTTTCATTGTAAATTAATAGCAAATAGCATTGTAAATTGACAAATAAGGTCTTCCTTTTTCTCGTGCGGGAGTAGAATGTGCCCTCCAACACAATCACATCTCTCCACAAGCCAGTGGCTGCTCTGCCTGCATTGCAATGCACACAAATGCTGGCAAGGTAGAAATGTCATTGTACATTATATGAAAACTCCACTCCATGATATACCAGAATACTACTGGACACTAATAAATGAGAGTCCTCGGCTCTCCTCTTTGGCTGAACAGGTCTAGCTGAGTCAGAAGAGACTGCGCCTCTTTTTTGCAATGTGTGCTTTTGTTAGGTCAATAGAGAGACTGTTACAGAATGGTAATGTGAGCTGGGTAATGTGTACAGGTTCTGGGGCTTTATTGTGTCCCTGCTATGTTAATTAGTATTAGGAACATGATGGATTGGCAACACGTGTACTTTCTGAGTCTTAAACCAGCTCTGAGAGTTTAGCACTCCATTAGTTACACATCACAGGGACCCAGGGATGTTTACTCAAAAAAGTATCACTTACAAGTACGAAACATTATTCTAACTCATTCCTGATAGGGGCCATGGGGGACACCCGCCCCACTTCCAGACCCCACCGGACCACAGTCCAGACTGGCCTGGGGTCACGCCGGGAATCTCACATCAAAGGTCCCTCTGAAGCATCTCTCCAGGGAGGGAGAGGTGGAGAAGCACCAGCCTGAACAAGCAAGCACTTTCTCTTCACAACTTCTCTGGCAGAGAAGGCAGGAGGAGGGAGTTTGGTGAGAGATGGGCAAGACACATCTGCCAGTGAAAATTCCTCCACGGAACAGAAGGCAGAGGAGCTGACAGGCCTGTTCCCCTCCCCTGGTCTGGACGGTCTCCTCTCCCCAGGCGATGCTATCACACCAGCCAGGGAGGAAACTCTCCTCCCTGCAAACTGGAGAAGCAAACCAGCACAGGGGGCAAACTTCTGAAAGAGCCTCAGCCCTTCTCAAAGAGCCAAGGAGAAATGGTAGCAAGAGAGGCTGAACACAATTTTTCCATAATTAGATTCGACACACTGATCCTTCCTTAGACTAAATCACATAAATAGCCCACTTCTGCTCACTGATGATGTGCCTTCCTGGAGGAATTCTTTGAAGTTTCCTACCCTTCAGCAGGGTGGGAGAAGGCCACCTCTCCCATATACTTCCTTCAAGGAAGCACTGGGACCTCCAGAAGACAACAGCAGCTCTAGTTCCTTTTTTCATGCAAGCTTCCTCTCGTATTACCTAGCAACCTCACCATTCTCAGGAACAGCTGTCTTCCTTACACACACCTTTCTTCCCCATTCCAGTCTCCTTCACCTCAAACCTGGCCTAACAGTCTAATACTTGCCTTCTAATTATTAGTCTTAAAAATTCCATCACAGAAATCTGCAAGTATGACTACACAAATCATGCAAAAACAAATGCCCTCTTCACCTTGCAGCAAATCAATTGCTTCCTGTGATCACCTTCAGTTGCCACCGGTTCTGCAGCCATTCTGTAGTGCTGATTTGGCAAATATCTCACAATTTTGTGTCCTGAATGTGTGCATGGGATTACCCTTCAGCGTTCCAGCCACAGTTGTTAGCAATTCATGATTAGCATTGTGGGCCCTGGTAGAGCCATGGACCTGATACTCCTCTCAAGCGAGCCCAGCACATTCTCAATTGCCACGTGGAGCAGGAATGATCTTGCTGATCTCGCCATACTGACAGCCAACAAGAAACACTATTTTAACTTGAAAGCTAAAGACGGCCACTCTGCACCTTGGTGGGTGCAAGAACGTTCTCAATATTTTAATTTAATCATCTTTTGACTGTGACCGTACTTTAAGGACTGCTGTGATTTTACTTTTTTAGTGAATGAAAGTGATGTTAACAGTGCTGTTGTCCACAACTACAAAGCTAAGAGGCAATTTGGGATAATCAAAAAACAATATCTAAAGGGATATTTTTCAGGTTGATGTCAGATCTTACAATATAGAGCATGTCATCAAAGCATGTCCACCTTTCAGCTGCCAGGCTATGTCAGCATCCAAACCACCATAAATAACACACCCAGATGTGCTAGTATGAATGACCAATTTGTTGTTGTTACAGAGAAGCCAGAGCAGCATGTGGCAAGGTACTTTAGCCCTGCAGATCACTTTGCCACCTCTTAGTACATCAGACAAGGATGACAAAAATCAGGAGTGTGATGATCACCTCTTACAGTCTGCTCTCAGGCAAAGCTGTTTTTACACAGCTCTGGGCAAATGATCCTTCAGCTCTGTAGCATTAGGAGTGCAAGCTTCCTAACTTGCATTTTGTATTGAACCTTGCAGGTTACAACCCTAAAACCTGACAGCAGCCTCAAAGCAACGCCAAAACACAGGCAGGCAAGTCCAATCATAATCATTTGCAGGATGCTGTGCTCTGCAGTAATTTCCTGCCTCTCACATGTAAAGGTAACAGACACAGCTAAAGAGGCTGAAATGGTCTTTATGGCTTGGCACATCTCTAATAAAAAAAGAACCTTGATCATATGAAGAAAGGGACAGTTCTGGGATATAAATACTGCAGGAATTGGGAACTCCTGCGGCAGGCAGGCAGAACATCTGTTTATTACATTTTCCAGTGTTTTATTTTCAGTTGCCCATGACAAAGAATCAGAACTTTTACCAGCGCAAACCATGCTCAGTCGTAAACACGGTGCTATCCTTTTAAGGTACCTTGAGCATTTTTAAGCAGCAGCTTTATTACATGGAAGTGGCAGAGAGTTAGAAATCAGGGCACAGGAAAGACAGTTTGAGAACAGGCTACCTTTTACGAAGAAAGTATTTTCCTTACAGGTGAGGGGATTTATTTTGTGTGAACATAAATACTTTAAGCAGCATGAAGGAAAATTCTGAGAAAAGCTTCTTGTGGTAAAACAATCTGCACTAGAGTTCTCCACAAAATCCCTACAACAATATTAACCTACTGACACTCATGTCAAGGAATGAATTTTGGTAACATAAACTTCACTCTGTGTTGTACGTTGGCGCAATATCACTGCTGAACAAGAAAGAGGATGTGTTCCAAAAAATGTTATTGTTAATGGGAAAATCAGAAAACACTGCACTCTGCGGTGAAGTCCATAAGGAAATTCACTTGAGGCAGCATCCAAGGTATTACTGCCCTTGGTTTAGTCTTCATTTTATGTGCACCACTGAAAAGTGTTACATGGTGAACTCACTTCACTGTAATGCAACTCTGTTTTATTAAATATACCTTTGATGGTTCTCTGGGTCAGCCAAAGACCTCAGGATGAGGCAAACATAAAGCAAAGCAGTTGTTCAGTAAAACAAAGATCCTACTCAGACTCAAAACAAACCAGAGCAAGATAGCTCTACATAGAGAGCTAGCGTAGAAAGAGCACTGGTTGGATCTACTGAGACGGAACCAAATATGAGATCAGAAAACCAATCTACAGTCACTTACAAGACCTACCGCTCCCCAAAGTCTTGCATGCTGGAGACAGGCATCTAGCTTCTCCACAGAAGCTGTCCCCCAAAACCGGGTGTCCTGAGCACCGACACAAAAACAAGTTCATCAAGGCCCTAGAATATGGCAGCAAGGCCAGAGCACGCTGCAGTGAGTGTCCTCTGCTGCCTATGTCCTAAACATAAAGCACATGAGCTGGAGCAAATTAGACCAAAAAGACTAGACATTAATGTAATTTCTCCCAACACAAATGATTTGTTAAAGTGCATGACATTAATTGCTTCAATGAGGGCAAAATGTCCCAAAGCATACTCATCCCATAATTACAGGAATGTTACTGTAACACTGGCCAATTTTTTTTTTTCCAGTATCTAGAGTTACAGTAAGTGTACATGAAGTGTTGTGGCAATGGGAAATTCCTGTCCTCCTCAGCTTAGCTGAGGAAAGACGTGCAAGAAATGTTGGTGACCCCAGCTCTCATAGCTCCCTGCGTCCCGGCAGGGCGATCCCCACGCCTGCTCCAGACACAGAGACGGTGAAGAGTACAGCATATAACCGAATGCCACAGATTTTCCTTACATTTTACTTCACCAGATGATATGATACATGAGTGAAAAGGATAACAGAGGGTCCAGTCTAGCTCCTAGCTGTTCCTGTCCTGACAGATTTAGCCCAACTCTGTAACTACTTGCTTCCACTTGGAATTTCTAAGTCCCCTCCTGGCAGTTGTGGCATTCACCTGATATGCCAAAGCTTATGACCCTGATTGTATTCTAACATGTGTTGAGTAATGTGACTGCATTTGTTCCTGTGCACCCGGGACATTGGGCATCGTATTTAAGCCCAAGCACACCGGCATCAAAAGTCCACAACCAAGAGGAGCAGTGCCTAAACTACTTGTACAAATACATATGTATTTCTAAACATAAAGGCTAATTTAGACTTGGGGCATGACTTATTGTTTCAAACTAACCTGTTCAGCTCTACTATCAGAAATTGCAAGCAGGGAGGTAGGCTTTTTTAAGCAGGCCTATATGTAGTACAGAAAATGGGAAAAGCAACTTGTCACAAACCAGGAAATATCCCACCAGCAAATTAAACCAACACGACCTCTCCCTCACTTCAAAACAAGACCTTAGCATGTCCCAGGTAGCAGCACTGTTAGGGTATTTTGAAGGCACAGAGGATGAATTCCAAGCTTATCAAGAGGGCTTCTCCACAGGCAGGATGTAACATGGACTGTTTGGCATTAAAGGAAAGATATCCTAGGAAAATCTTAATTCCACTAGATACCCTAGGCACTAACACAGACACTTTGTTTTGACTACAAAATATTTGTTACTTGAGAATGTGAAACAAACTGCTGTATCTGGCATCAGCCTCACTTTCTAGGTGGACCTACAGCTCATTCTCTGATAGAGCACACTGCAATAATCTAGGATGGATGATAACCAAGAGAGCCCAATATAATAAGTATCAAAAGAAGGGCTTGAAATGTCCAAGACAGAGATAACTGGGAAAAAGGTTTGCCTCTTCATATTGAAAAGCAGCTAGAGATCCGGCATGAGAAGACCTCAGTTAAAAGGGCATAGACACCTCCCACATGTATCACAGACCACTGATATCGCCAGACATCAGTGGACTGATCAGACACTAGTTAACTTTCTCCCATTGTCACCTTCCTACTGTGCAGTGGCAAAAAAAGTTTGGTCAGCATACACTGTAAGAGCTGAGAAGAGGAATAAGGCTCTTGAATGACAAGGGAGAAAGGCAATGTCAAGTGTCTTGAAACTCTGAGACACTTGATAAGCCAAAGGTTTGGCCTGTGGCTTCCTCAAGTATTCCTCCTTTGTTTTGTCGAGGCCCCTTCCACAGTCAAGTAGGATAAACATAATACCTTGGACATCTTCAGCTTCTTGTGAGCACAGAATTCAAAGAAAGTTGGCTGTGTATGTGAGGGCATGCATATGTGTGCAAGGTATACGCATAAGCAAGCAGACACCACCACATCTTTTTGTTTGTTTGTTTCTGATTTTCTCCCACTAGATGGAGTTTGGTGACTTTGGTAGGTCCCACTGCAGCTGTCTTCCAACACTGTTATTAGTGGTTGTGTGTCTGTGTGCGTGACAGTGATGTTAATAATCTGATTGTGTTTGGTTATGAGTTAATTTTTCTGCCTACAGAGGAACATGAACATATGTACCGAGAATGGCCCAATACTCTGAGAAGCCAACATGCAGGTACTTGAGGATCTGTTCAAAAGCTACCTTGGGATTTTGAGGTCACATATCTGGAAAGGCTAGAAGCAGTAACTAACATATTAATGAAAAAAAAAAAGGTGACATTAGAAACTAAGAAATATGCAGCTTGTTTCTTGGGGAGCTTAAAACATTATATAGAGTGGAACCAAAATACAGTATGACAGTCTGAGTCTGATGTCAAATGTGACACCAAACCTACCTCTGTCCCAGGGAAAAGCTGCAGCCAGCAGATAGCACTGATTTGTATGCAGAATCCCCAAGGCTGCACGGTTTGGATTTGTCCTTTGATTTGCTTAATTTCACCAATGAAAACTGAACCCAAGGGTCAAACCCAAAGACTTTATTTACTCCCTTCTGCCTTCTTTTTACCAGTGGAAGCAGAGGGTAAGAGGGCACAGTGGCTCCTTACCGTGGAGGGAGAATCTTACCCAATTCAGTTCTGCTTTCACCTTTGTCTTCCCTCCTTCTCCTTCTCCTTCTCCTTCTCCTTCTCCTTCTCCTTCTCCTTCTCCTTCTCCTTCTCCTTCTCCTTCTCCTTCTCCTTCTCCTTCTCCTTCTCCTTCTCCTTCTCCTTCTCCTCCTTCTCCTCCTCCTCCTCCTCCTCCTCCTCCTCCTCCTTCTCCTTCTCCACCCTTCTCCTTCTCCCTCTTCATAACCATCATCACATCACCACCCCTGTTGTTGCTGATCCTGGGCAGGATTAGGGTAGTGTTGCAATACAAACCTTTAAAGCTGATCTTCACTAATGAAGAATTCCTTGTAGTTCTTGAAATGTGGTAGCACATGATGACATCTTTCTTGACCTTAACCTGTTGAAATGGCCTCTCTGACAAGATTTTTAATAGTTCCAGCCTCACAGGTTACATTAACCTGTAATAGGAACTGCAGTTCCAGTTAAGCAAGAAGGAAGGCAACTGGAGTGCTGCAAGAAAAAGTTTTAGCACAAGACTTATTTCATTAATACAGTGAAAAAAGAAAGTCTACATCCTTGTTCTACAAGGAGCACACCAAAGTGCCTGTGTTCCTCTTGAAGAAGCCAGCCAGCCAGCTTCTGTCGGGCAGGGAAGTGACATTGGCTGATTGCAGGTGCCTCCATTCACTTGCTCAGAGGAGTGGCTTTCTCTACTGGGGTAACTTCTGGATACAACTTTAGACATGAACTACATTTGAGCATGACAGGAAAGTCAAGTCCACATCTTCTCCACCAGATTGCTATCCCCAGAGTACAGTATAAGTCACTCCCAGTACAAATGATGAGGAAATTTCATCCTGTGTTTGTCTTTATAATTAGTTTACAAATTTATGAAGAAGATACATAACCTAAGGGTCTTTCAGTGTCGCTACCCAAGCAAGCTCGACACTGCCTGTGAAAGGGCAGTGACGGCTGATAAGCCAGTGTCTATGGCCTATGGTATTTCCTCACGCCTTCAGATTTGCAAAAACAGATACTCACAGAGAGGGAATCCTGGTGACCCCTGCCCTGCCACCTTGTGGCTCTGAGCTCACCCCAAATCTACCCCTGGCTGAGGTGCCAGGGCTGTGCAGAATTAGGGAAGGACGACAGACCCATCTCTTTTCGTTAGAACGTCACCCAGCAATAACACCACCCAGCACACAGGAGGCGGTGGGTGGCACCGTGCGGTCAGCACCGGGGGTGCTCTGGTGGTGGGGGGGGGTTGTGGCTGTGATTCAGCCAGCACAAGCTGGGGCCATCAGCTGGAAGGAAGGACCCCAAGAGGAGAGAGTTTGGGGTCATGAAATTACTTTCTCTCTGGTTCCTGCCTCGAATGAAACATCTCTCCTTAGCTCTCACAAATCCATCCTGTGTTTGCCTGAAATACTGCCAGGCTGCCTTATTTTATGTGAAGACAAGGCCACGTCTTTGATGTCCAGGTCAAGTTGTGCAAGACAGCGTTTACTTTAGATAGGTGTTTGAATAATATATGTTACAGTCATTTGTGACTGACTCTTTCTCTTCTAAGCTCGGCTCAGGGATGCCTTCAAAGAGAGTTGCAATTCCAGACATTTGGAAGGGAAAAATACAACCCATTTCCCAAGGAACTCTCAAATATCCTGCACACACAGTTCACATTTTCGCCTGAACTTGTACTTTGCCAATTCAAGGAGGAGGAGGGAGTCCTGGGCTGAGGGACTGGAGTCACAAACCAGTTCTTCAGCCTCAGTGATTTTTTTTGGGGGGGTACTGGTGAAACAAAAAAGCGATTGGAGTTCCCTCAGGGAGTAATTTTAATCGGCTGCAGGTGAATTAAAACCAGGTCACAGTAACTAGGTGTTGGCCTGTGCTTTCAGGCCTTGGAAAGTGTGCAAAAAGTAACGGAGAAGCAGTGCTGTAAAGGAGGTGAGGAGGCAGAGAAAAGCCACTGTGAGCAGGACAGCGGTGGTTGTACAGCTGCTTACCACACCCACAACCACAGTCATTTCTCCTGTTGCCAGACCAACAGGACAGCAGAAAAAGGAAAAATCTCTTAAAACAGCAGCCAGCAGAGATGGCCAAATCAGGAAATACGTGAATGCCAGACAATAATTCAACAAGTAGGATGTTTGCTTGAGATTTCGGACATTAAATATATACTGATCACCTGGGGGATTAGTCATACCTTTCCATATCCATACATCACGCAAGTCTGCTAAAACCTCATGCAGTGAACTTTCCAGGGGAGGAGCGCGGAGCGAGCACAGCCAGGCAGTGACACCGGCCCCTCTCACCTCCTGAGTCCTGCTACAGATCACTCCGTTCCCTTTTCAAGGCAATGGCAACACAGGCACAACCTCTGATAGTGCGTTTTTCAGCCTGGGACAGAACCGCTCCCCAAGAAGCCACTGAAGGTCAGAAATTATCCCCTCTCTCACTACTTCCTTGTCTCCAAGTTCTATAAAGCAATCGCAAATCCACCAGAACCCCCACCTGCTCACAAGGAGTGCAGCAATTGATGCCTGCTCTGTGTTCACCCAGCACAGGTGAGATTAGCAGAGGGAGTTATGCATGGGTAAGAGAAACCAATGCCCCCATACCTTTGGACCCTCAGAAATATTGTCTTCAATGTTTGGAAGTATTTATATTTTTGACAAATATTCAAAATGAATTCACTTATCCCCTCCACCCTGTTCCTGATTATGAATTATTTGGCAATGGAGTTAAAAGAAGCAACATACATGCAGTCAAATGTTCCTCTTCTTTATACCTCTGCTGACTTTTAGAAAGAAGATAAATTACAGAGGAATGAGCAGGGAAGAAAACTTCTAACTTACACGTAGCTGACAATAACTGTGCTAGTGACTAAGCCACATAGTTCAAAACGTAATAGCTCGCTGTCAGTTGGGCCAAATCTATAAAGGGTGTTAAAGTTTCCTGGAAAGGGTTTTGCAGTAAGTATAGAGCCATGTAGGACAGCTTTCTGTAGCCTAGAAACTGTTCTTCTGGAGAAAAGGTTACTTTTCAATACATATAATTTATAGCTGTACCAGACATTCAGCATTACCCTGTTTTTACTGGGGAATGAAGCAGGTTCAAGGTGAGAACCCATCCATTTCTGCTCCCAGGGGGATGCTAGCTGTGCCCTGTGAACAACTTGGAGAACCTTCCAGGAAACCTGCTCCTGGTGAGTGAGCCAAGAGATTAACATGCAGAGGCAGAGGAACAGGAATCTCAGATTTTACTGCAGCACTCCCTCAGGCATAATGCCCCATCAGGACATCCTTCTGCGTCCCTGGTCACATCAGTCATGTAGCCCTTATAAATGATTTGACAAGTAACAAGGAAGTATACATCTCTCTGTATTTCCACATATTTCAGTGTCTCTTTTGTATTTCTCTTACACGCTGAGTTTTACCTCACTCTTTCCAGTTTATAGTCGCTGTAGCAAGAAGGAATCTCAGCAAGGCTCAGGCAAGGCAGGGGGACTAGGCTCCGAAGAAAGACGTTTCCAAAAGGGAGGTTGAGCTTTGCCACATGCACCGAAGCAGGAAAGTAACTTCTTCCACTAGGTACCACAAGTGCCTTCACAACCACTCTGCTGTCACGGTACTCACTCTTGCACTGCCTTTCTCCCACGACATGCACCCACTCTGCGGGGGGCTGCAGACCCCAGGCTGAACTGCGTGCTGCTGGGAGAAGTGCCCACCTTCCTTGGGGAGATCAGGAGGAGAACAGCTCCTCCTGAGCCTGCAGACCTCCCTGCCTGAGCCACACAAGCAGGCCTGTGGCAGCTTAGAAGAAATAATATACTTCCTCATGTTCTCAGTTCTGCTTTCTCACTTTTCCTCAATCTTCTGCTGACTCGTGTATTCACTACCTTTAGGGAAAAGAAGGGCAATTAGTGCAATTTTATTACAAGATTTCTGGTTTTATCTGGCTGTTGCAGAGGAGAATGTTGTAATGTGTGAAGTCTAAAGGCTCAGAAATACGGCAGGTGGGAAGAACCCAAGCACCATTTAACTTAGGTCTCCGCAGCTTTTAGCCATTGTATGACAGTGGCCAACTCAGGATTATCTCAGAATTGTCCTGACCTCAGCTTTTCAGGGTAACTCTCTTGCTGGACAGGCACGGTTCAGCTATTGAAAAGCTATAGTCTCTCTCTCTAGGAGAGAAAAAAAAAATAGAAACAAAATCTTATATTATACGCTCTGGCAAATACTGTGGTCTGCTCTCGTATTTGCAGAGCACTTAAGGTTTTTAAGAATTTACAGATAATAACCATTAAATCCTCATAGCAGTTATCTTTATCTCATGGAGAGGGAAAAAGAGATACCTGAAATTTAAACCTGTGATCTTTCTCAGGTTAGTGAGCAGGCATGTAACCCTGCAAAGGCTCCTGCTGTCCATACCTCAGCTTGATCTCCTGCACAGCTTACAAAGACAAAAAATAGCAAAATACGCTCCAAAAAATGCTGTAAATATTTTCTTCCTGTTGCAGCTTTAGGAGAGCCTGGTCTCTGTCAGTAGACCTCCTTAAAGTACGTCCCTCTGTAGCTGCTGAATCTTTCTGTGCATGTGATGCTCTGTACCCATCCTCCGCAGGATCTGCTTCCTGGTAGCACTCTAAGGGTTTGATCCTTCGCTTAAGGTCAGGATTCATCCTGTGCACAGGCATGCTTGGCCTACAGCTGTGGGTATGGCTCTCAAGTGCTGCTGCTATTGTGGAAATGACTGGAATTAGTGTCTAGCGAGGGACACAGCTCTTAATCGAGATTCCTGTTGTTATAATACGTGCAACAGCCTGCAGGAAGCTGCTGAGTCATGCAGCGAATCTGCCTGTGACAGTGCAGAATGCCTCTGGGAGCACATTAACAAAACACCATTTAGGGTGAAAAGGCTTGTCTCTGTTATCTTCCAGTGGCAGACTAATGTGAGAATGTTAAAATATTGTATTAAGTTAGTTGTTATAGGGAAGGGAGAAGAATGATGCTTCAGAGTTGTATGTCCACTAAAATTGAAGTTTGGATAGTATGCATTCAGAAATAATTTTATTTTCCAGTAATGACAATATGCAATATCACGTAAGAAATGAAAGTGAAGAATTGATCTTATTCTTCAAATACAGGAGAGCTTCAATATTAAAATTAACATATAAATTTAGCATCAATCTTATTTTCCCACTCACGTCTGCTGAGTAAATGCACATAAAGAATGAATCACTGAAACAGTATACTGAGAGAATCAAAGTCATTTTTCAAAGATGTCAGCACAAATGTGAGGTGAGCCTGTTCACCAAGCACCCAACAAATGTTGCAGAGGTGGCCCTTCAGGCCCATGAGGAGGGCAAGTCAGGCACCCCCAGGGGGAGCAGCACAATCACCGGCAAAGACAAGGCAGGGGGGAGTTTGGGGCAGGACATTCCCATTGCACTGTGCTTACCCCCCACCCTGACCCTTCACTTATCTACAGGTATGCGAGCTGCTGGAGAACATGAGCATCACGTTAGGGCTCTCCCCAGCATTCCTCTGCAGGAGACATTATTACTGTTATTGTTTACATCACCTTATCCCCCTTGTCACAGCCAGAGGTTAACAATCAAGGATTCAGCAACCTTGCCCTGGTCTCTGGTGGGCCCACACTGCTGCTGGTGACAAGCAGAGCCGTGGGCAGAGAGAGCCTTGCCAGTTGGTTTTGTGTGCACCCACGGAGAGCTGACAGCAAAATCACCTGCCTGAGAAAAAGGAGCCCCGGGGCAATCGAGAGAGGCACCCCGGGCAGCTGCTCAGCCAGGAGCAGAAACTGTGCAGAGCACAAGAGGTGAGGCTCTTTTGCTCCAAGACAGCCACAGCCACTCTAGCATCCAAAAAAAAAAAAAAAAAAAAAAAAAAAAAAAGGCCCAGAACAAAAAAATAAAAGAGAGACCCCTTGGTTTCTGGGCTTCCGTAGAGACCTTGCCATGCTCAAGCCATATTTCCATATTTCCTGATGCTTAAATTCATTTTTCCACTGGGGGTTTCTGAGCATCAACGGATCCACCAGCATTACCCCTCCTCACCCACACGTCTCCTCTCTTCCACAGCATGAGCTATTTACTCCGACATGGAAATACTTTTTTTTACCACGAGATGGAGCCGGAAAACGCAGAGGGTTTGGGTGCCATACCCGCAGGCCTGCCCCCGCACCCCGTAACCTCCGCGGGCTGGAGGCGCGGCTTGAGGCACAGCGGGGGCCTCCTGCAGAAAAGGGGCTCCCACTGCCCCCCTCACCGCGGCTGCCCACGCCGGAAGGGTGGGAGTGAGTGGGCATCCCCCCCAAAACACAGCATAGCGAGAGTCTCCGGAACAGGACCCCGCAAGTGTTTAGAGTGATAATAGTTCACTATAGCTAAGGTCACCTCTCTTTGAAAGATGTATCCCAGTTCCAAGATGCCAAAATTCTGTTCTCTGAAAACCCACAGGCCATAGTGTGTAAGGTCACTATGAGCTGGCATGGGCACCACTGTTTGGTCTTTCTGCTGGAGATGATTCACTCTCTGAAGAAAAATAGAATAAAATAAAATAAAATAAAATAAAATAAAATAAAATAAAATAAAATAAAATAAAATAAAATAAAATAAAATAAAATAAAATAAAATAAAATAAAATAAAAATTCATTCAATGTACAAGGATGCCTATACAAAGGTTTCTGCTGGAGGTAAATCTGCGCAATGTAAGAGCTCAAAACAAGAACTCCTGGACTTTCTAACCTTCGACACTTAATTTCTCCATGATGTTGGAGCACAGCATGTCACTACATCATCCCTTTCTCTTTGCAGGCCTATTTTACCTACTATGGTTCTCTCTGAAGCAGCTGCAAGATTAATTTGTTTACAAGTGCCATGTGAGTGCAGGCAAATCTGTCAGTACAAAACTATAATTCTGCATTTATGAAAATTCCAGATGTTTTCACATTTGCACTTCCATGAGGGAAGCTACCTATTTTCTTTCCTAACTCCCCCTGCCTTTATGTCTTTGCTCCGTAGCATTACCAGCAAACTGCTTTTCTGAACAGGTTGGAAAGTTATGTGAGAAAAAGTATGTTTCTTTTATTTATCCCCTAAGGAAAATAAAATAAATATTTTATTCTCCTTTTTTTTGTGTGCATGTTCAGTACCCTTGTAAAATGCGATTCGCTGGGTACACAAACCCTACAAAATATGAAATGCCAAATGAGAACACAGGCATTCATCTCAGCAATGACACCAGATAACATGCCTGATATACATTACAGTTTTAAAGCCCATCTGCTTCATAGTCCAACTTCAGGGCAGCCTCGATTGTTTCTGAGCTGTGGGACTAATCCGTACACCTAACAGGCCTGAAGTCATTTCATCTGCATTCAGAAGTGTGTTTTGGAAAAGCAGATGTGGTCACTTGTGAACGGTTAAAAAAAATAGCACTAATACCTTAACGAACTTCTAAGTGGACAATTAATTTTGTGACATTCCTTATCAGAAGCAATTCCTAATGTTACTCTGACACACATAAGATACACAATGTAATCAACGCATGCAAACATGCAAGAATTTTTTCAAGCCATTATTTTTCTAGGTTTAGGGAAGTTGCCATTTGGCTATACATTATTTTAAAGAAATGCCTGCTATTACGGCCTATTTCCGAGCTTGGAAGTGTCTGCAGTATATTCTCAAGAGACCTCATCTTCCCTGATGACAACATCTGCCTAATCTCATCTGCAAGCTACAAAGCAGGGAAGCAGAACCCGGACTTGGAGAAAGAGGGTTCCCTTGACTGCAGTTGCTGGAGCTGGACATTTCAACCCTGGCTGAGGGCTAATCAGCTCTCTATCTTCATAAATGTTATTTGCTCAGTATAAATGACATAAACCAAGATCACCATCTTAGTTTATTTTTCTAGAGTCCTTAGCATGCTACATTAACCTTACAATGCTTAATCTGGGTTCATTTCACGATACACTTCATGCAATTCACAGCTGTAATTGGCTTTACACTGACATTACACGATTCGACCTAGCCATGGGAAAAGAATAACTCCTAATGTTATTTCTCCGAAAAGTGTCCAAGCTCAAATGGCACAGAAGCAGCTCATGCTAGTTTCATGTGCGTATTTCTTTCTTCTGTCTTTTCTTTCACTGCAAGGATGATCACTGGCATGAGATTATAAGGTCCTTTTGCAATTGAACTATATTTGTTTGATTTCTTATGTCCTGAGGAGTTCACTCTTATAAAACAACATTCAAGTATTCTAGTTTAACATCCCCATTTTTCTGAGTTAAGGAACAAAGTAGACATTGGGCTTCTGTTTCCATCAAGAGTCTTCCAGAGTCCCACAACTGATAGCCATAAAGTCTTCCTTTGTAACACACACTCAGCACTAAAGCCAGAGTATTGCTATTTGGCATTATCCAGTGAAGTGCAAGAAATTAAATAAGTTATGTCTTTATTGCTATAGTACAATACCAAGCAAAGTCACTTTTTAAAACAATTGCAAGAGTTTGGTGGAGTACGCGTCCCTCCTCTCAGGGCCCAGTAGTTCACCACACGGCAAGTATCCCTCAGCTACCACATGTCAAATGTCAGTCTAAGATGTGTTGAGTATTCTTGAATCTGAAGAATCAGACCTTTCATCATACTCATCTTCTGTGTAAATTGGTTGCTTAGACACAATAGGACACCCATCATCAGGGATTGAGATCCTAGGGTCTTCTGATGAACGGGAAGGAAGGACAGGTGAGCTTCGGAAAACGCTGGCTGAGTTGCTAGAGAAAGGACTGACGTACTGGGACCGCAGCTGGTACTGCTGCTGCAGCGTCATGGTGTTCCACAGGGTGACGTCATTGGGCAGGAATGGGCTGGACTGGTTTCTTGCCAAAGTGTTCCTCAGCATCAGTGGATAGCGCGGTGGCTGAGGGAAAGGGTGCTGTAAAGGTACGGCCAAAGGATTTGGCACGACGTTACTGGAATCAGCAGAGAATCTCAGCGTATCAGGGACCCTAAATGCTGAGCCCACAGACCACTTGGAAGAGGAAATAGGGTATGAACCCAGGGTGTGTTCAAAAATGTGCCCGTTGGAAGGCAAAACAAGACCATCGGTTTCTGCAGAAGTTCTCTCCCCACCGGCCACCGAAGACCGACTGGACAGGAGAACCTCTACCGCACTCACCAGATCGCCTCCACACCCCTTCAGGATCAACTCCAGGACAGTTGGCTTTTGGTTGGGGAAGATCTTTTTCAAGACTTCAAGCGGAGGTCTGTTGGCTTTCAAGCTGAAAGGTAAAGAAACTGTCCCAGAAGGACCTTCTATCAGGAGGTGGTTCTGCTCTGGGTGGTACTTGGGGCTGTCTGGATGGCTCTCTGTGCTCCCACCATTTTTCTGAACTGCATAACCAACCTCATCCACTGAAACAATTTCAGGGCTTTCAGGGGTGAAGCAACTTTTGGCTTTACTCATGTCTGGGGAACTCCTTTGGTCTGTGTCTTTGTCACTGTAGGTCTCGGCATTGTCTGCTCCACTGGCATCACCCAACCGCTCCTCATTCATGTCTGCAAAGAGAAGGCAGAGAAGTTAATGAAAAACTGAGACCAAAAGCTTTTACAGACATTCAGGGATACAGTCTTCTTAAAGTGAACAGAGCAGGATTGTAGGGGAGAAAAAAAGCATTTTTCACAGAGATCCTGCTAAAAGTAAGGTCTCTTCACAACATCTCATGAGAACAAAACTGCAAAAGAATAATGTGACCAGGTCTAGCATTTTACGCTGCCTTATAGATATCTGTCTCATTCTCCCATGCACAAGAAAAGAATCAGTGCTCATTTTTCTGCTGCACCAAATATGCTATGTCAGTCCCCTCTCACTGGTTACAAGGCAGCAACACACCATCCAAGCGCAAGCTTTCTCAGAGGAACTTCAGCACTTTCACATGGAGGCCAAAATTCCCTCTGCAAGTCCAACAGCAGTGGTGGAACCATGCCATCATGTCTACTGGCTGAAGGTTAAAGAAGTCTTCAGATAAATCGGTGTATTCCAGTACTGGCTCTGTGGAAACTGATTCTTCCTTCCCCAGGAAGAATCACAGGCTTTTCCTCCAAACCCTGGAGCACAGCTGGTGCCCGGGCCCATTAGAACCAGAATCTAGAAAAAATCTAGTTTGGAAAGGACGTCTGGAAAGCACCTGGTCCCACCTCCTGTTCAAAGCAGGAGTAATCTACAATACATACAATCTTCCTGCTCAGCTGAGTTTTAAATAATTCCAAGGATGGAGACTCCATGACCTCTCTCAGCACTTGTTCCAGGAACCTTGCTTTTTTGTGTGCTGAACTAAGAAGGGCAAGAGCTGAGTACAGGGCTGAAAAGAAGCCCATTGACCACACTATCTCCAGAGGGACACTCAAAAATAAGAACACTCCAAATCTCTGGTCACTTTGGTAACACCTGGCCAGAGTATGGAAACCTTTGAAATAAGACTGCTTGTCAGAAAGAAGAGAAGAAGAAAAGAAGAAGAAGAAAGGTTGACAGCTTTCACAGTTTTATGCACAAGGAGGGTGCATAAAGTGTACTTGCTTGAGACTCTTCACAGTTATTTCCCAATAACACTGTTCTGCTGGCCTTCCTCATGCAGCACCATGATGGTCTCCCTGGGAAGCATCAGCATCTGGGAAAGGGTCCTTGTCCAAGCTGTGGCTGACAAAGCCTGCTTTAGCTGTTCAGGGCGGTGCTTTTGAACACACACATGTGAAAGACTATCTGCAGAAACCAACACAACTATCTGCTTGGTTTCCCAAGCCCCTGGTGATCAGCTCATACAGACAAAGAAGCTCTAAGATGAAAGCAAAGGTTCCCAAAATGTGCTGAGGGCCACCCTTGCCCAGTTGAGATGGAACAAGTTAAAAGTGTGCAAGCGCCTGAGCCTGGCTGCTCCCCACGGACAGGCAGGGCACTCCCCCATGCCGCAGGCTGAGTCTAGTGCAGAACAGATCAGCTGGAGACAAACTCATGTTCTTGTGATTTACCCACCTTGAGAAAGGACTCAGGGTCTGAGCAAGCCTGCACCGAGCGAGAAGCCCTACGCTCACCAGAAAGAGGGCTGTAAATAAGTATGAGATCCTGGCAGAGCAGAGCCTGACAGTCGGCGTGGCAACGGGAGGTTCTCCTCATGAGGACAGCCGCGCCAGGCTGAAACAATGGGCCATCTTACAGAGTCGTGGGATGCTGCTAGTTTGGGCTGTGGAAAGTGTGCACGGGCGTGGAGCTGAGGAACACAGATAGATGTCCTCTTTCAGCAGGATAACCTCGTTTGGGTACCCATTTTTATGCTGGTTATGCTTTCTGTCCAGTGCAAATGGGGAAGCAACAACTCTTTGTGTTGGTACATTGCAGAGAAGCAATGTGCGTATGCTGTTCCTTGTACATGTGGCACATCAGTCTTGCCTTAGCAGCCAAAGGGGAATGCAGGGAACATTTGCCGGTAGCAAACGGGCAGCGTGTATCCTTTTGAGGAGGTGGTAAGACCTCAGCGTAGCTCATCTATTATTTGAAAAAAAACCGTGAGGCTCACCCTACCTTTCCCTCCTAATCCCTTTGTATCTTCATAATCACACATTTATTATGAAAGACAAGATGCTACGGATAATTCACATCTGAGTGAACGGGCAATTTATCCATCAAAGGCTTACCGGGCAGTCTGGGGACAGCTAATTACCTCTGTCCCTGCCTTGTCAGAGTTAGAGAAGCATGGAAGGGCGACGATGGTCCTAATTTCCACATAAATAGATTGCACTATTACCAAAAGGACCGCATGCAAGCAGAAGGTATTTCAGAACCACTGCACTTCTCCCGTGTATCTTTATGGGCTGATAACAAGTACCACTGGGGAGCAAGTACACACTAAAAAAAAAAAAGAGAGATTCAGATGTGATGTCCCTAATACACTGCCTGATCCTTACAAATTACTATTTTCAAGATATTTCAGATTTGTTTCGTTTTCAGTACCCTTGAAGATATCCTCATGAGGCTTGGCTAAAAATTTTCTTCGGAAGCTGAGAGCCCCCTTCCCTGAAATCCACATCTGTGCGCTCAGGAGGCTCCTCGCCCCGCAGAGAGCTCAGCGGAGCATCTCGGTAGAAAGAGGGCTCGGTGGTTCAAGTCAAACGCCGCGATTAACGCGGGGAGGATGATCCCAAGCTGCGTAATACCGAGTTTGGATGCTATTGTACGGTTGTGTTTTGGTTTTTCGTGGTGGTCTTTTTTTTTTTTTTTTCCCTCCGCCTTTTCGAGAGCATTTCTCGTCGGCGGTGCCGGGCGGGTTTTCGCGTGGCGGTGCCACTCGCGGTGCCCCAGGCTGGTGCTTGGAGCTGGCGGGCGGGATGCCGGCTCGACCTCAGCACTTCCCGAGGTTTTTTCTGCCCGGCAAGCCAAGTTCTGGCTGTGCCTCATCCTCACCCTGCTCCTCACCTCACCCGGACACCACTGCTCCGCTCGTTCAAAACCGGCACAAAGCAGCAATCGTTAAATAAACAAAGGTTTGGGAAGCTAAACGTCCTTATGGGGGCACTGAATTGTAGGAATATTCCATGCATGTAGACATCTCAAATAGCTGCATTTTCAGGTGCAAAAATATTCACTTTCTGTTCAGAATGTACGACCCGCTTCTCCTAGCCAAAGGTGTTTTTTTTCACCATGCGTAAGCTTCACTAGAGGATGGTCTAGGCTTTAAGAAAGAAATCTCGCCCTCAGACATTTTTTTTTAAATGTTTGTGGGTTTAGGGCGTTGTGTTTTGGGGTTGTGTTTTTTTTTTTATTATTATTATTATTTGTTTATTTTTTCATACACCTATTTCAAATTGCCTGCATTCGAGTATTCACTTGGCCGGCCCTGAGGAAAGCGGGGAAACAGTTTTCTTACCGATATAAACGACGGAGAGTATCCATCAAATAACGCGCATGCAGAGACAGACACGCACCCGGACCTACAGAGGCGCGGAGCAAACACAGGTACGGGGAAACACAGCACGGTGGGGGGAAGCGTGCATGCACTCACGCAAAATCTACATCAATAAATAAAGCTGCTACGAATTTGGAGCAACGCATACTCCGATTTTTCCTTGCCTATTTATACATTAAGGACCACAAGTCAAATATTGTAAAGGGGCCAAATAAAAGTGAAATGGATGGGAGAGAGAAGCTGTTCTTCTCAAGTTAATAACTTGTCTGGAAAACTTGGTCTAATACTTCGGAATCAAATTTGCTTTCTCGATATTCCCACTGCTGACTCTGCTAAAACAGTTTGCGCTCTGACTGTTACGACAGCTCTTTCCGCAGCACAGATTTTCTCGGATCCCCAAAACATCTGCCTTTTTTCCTATTTCTATTATTAGAATGGACTGATACCAGAACTAGCACAAAGCTAAGGTTGCGTAAAACTCCCGGCGGAGGGTTGCGGAGGTTTTTTTGATTGATTGTTTGGTTTAGGCTTTTTCTTTTTTTTGCTGTTTGTTTGGGGTTTTTTTAAATTATTTTAACTCCAGACTTTCTTCCCTCTCTTGAAAGGTCACTATTCCCAGACTAACACAGAGGCTGCTCGGTTGCATTAAGGAGACAGCTTTGAAATTAACAGAAGACTCAATATAGCGTTACATTAATCGTTTACAAGCCTTGATAACTAAGACAGAGAGATGTAACACGCACTTATGTGGGCGAGGAAAGTTCACCAGCACAGTTATCAGGAGGGAGGAATTATTCCGGGCTAGCACAGGCAGAGGCAGCAGGGGGTAGCTTCTAGAGGCGTTATTTCCACAAAGCAGAACTTTGCGACTGTCCCACCGAAGTGACCAATTCCGGCAGGAATAAAAGTAAACGGGTCTGGTTCTACCGTATATCGGGGAAATACCTCCTCTGCTCAGTGCTGAAAAAAAAAAACAAACCTTCCAGGAGATTAATGTCCGGGTGGGGAAGTTAGAAACAGGGTGGGCTCGGGAAGCAGATAATTACATCCTCTATTCTGACGATGGTTGTAGGACGGGTAGCGGGGAGAGAGGGAAGAGAAGGAGAAAACTGTGCCGTTCAGAGCACGCGGGAAGGTTGGAAATAAACGGGTTATCTGGTTAAACGGTGTCCGCTGGCAGAAGGACCCCCCCTTAGGAGATAATTTTTCTCCCTGCTTTCATGCATTCTCATGTTCATAAAAGCGGGGAAAAACAAAACCAAACAAACAAACAAAAACAAAACAAAGAGGGAAAAAACCCAAAGAAACAAAAAACCCGCCCCAACCTACACAAAACAACCCCTCTGTAACAATCGGACACTGAGGACCGCGCGGGTGAGGTTTGTGCAATCGGGGTTGCAGGGGTGTGCCGGGTCCCCCCAACCCGGGCCCAGGGCGGGAGGTGGCGGGGGCCGGCGCCGCAGGTCTTGATTTATACAGATCTCCTCCGTTATGGTTTTTTTTCTCCCCCCGTAAAGCTGTGAGCAGAAAGTGCTGACTGGCTGGCAAGGAAGAATTTCTCATCAATACGCTTTGATTGTATTTTGCAAACAAAATGCCTGTTGCTTGGTAACATTTCACTTGAGCCTGACCTTCCCCAAAAGTTATTGCTATCAGATTCGATTTACACTGTCCTCCCGTGATTACTGTAATCTTTTAAGCTAGGAAGTTCATCTGTCAGGAGGAAGAAAAGTTGGGCGTGCAAGTCAATACCGTTCCTACCGGCTAGATTTATATCCTGCTGGCGAAGTTTATTTGTTTCACTTTCTGGAAAGAGCTAAGGCGGGGTTTTTTT
>WHYT01015905.1:0-23986 GCA_009806455.1 Tetrax tetrax
CTCTTTTACTGCAGTGGCCAATCTGAGTTCATGCTGAGCTTTTGCCTTCCTAACTTCCTCCCTGCATACCTTAGAAACTTCTTTGTAATCTCCCCAAGTAGCCTGTAACTTCTTCCAGAGGACATAGACTCTCTTTTTCTTCCGGAGCCTCGACAATAGTTCCCGGTTCATCCACACCGGTCTTCTTCCCCTATGGCTCGCCTTACACATTCAGGAACAGCCTGTTCTTGTGCCTTTAAGATGTCCATCTTGAGGAGCATCCAGGCTTCCTGGACACCTTTACCCTTAAGGAGTGACTCCCAAGGGACCCTCGCAACAAGCATCCTGAACAAGTCAAAGTCCGCCCTCTTGAAGTTCAGGATAGCCGTTCCTCTAGTCATCCTTCTGACATCTCCAAGAATAGAGAGTTCTACAATTTCATGGTCGCTCTGCCCTAGACAGTGCCCAACCTTCACGTCTCCCACCAGTCCTTCTCTGTTAGTAAAGAGTAGGTCAATCAGGGCACCACCCTTGGTAGGCTCTCGTACCAGCTGCATAAGGAAGCTGTTTTCCACACCCTCTAGGAAGCTTTTGGACTGTTTCCTCTGTGCTGTATGATATTCCCAGCATATATCAGGGAAGTTGAAGTCTCCCACGAGAACGAGTGCTGGCGATTGCACAACTCGCTCAAGCTGCTCATAGAACGCCTCGTCCTTCTCTTCATCCTGATTAGGCAGTCTATAACAGACCCCCACCACGATGTCACCCCTACAGGCTTTTTCACAAAAAAACCCTCAATAATAGGAAGATATATACAATTCTTTGGAAAACATCCTACAGTTTTACTAGCAAACACAATAAATAGATTTTTGCTCTGAATGCAGGACATTATCTTAAGACCAGAATACAGGCATAACTTCAACAAGTATTCTAACAGCTGTTCCCATGAAACAGACATTTTGTCAATTATTTCAAACAAACATTTTCTGAGTATGTAAATTAGGTAATAAATTTGCAAATTTATTTGTAAGTAAAGCCACTTGTTTTTAGTGATTAACCAAATTTTTTACCTTTTACTTTACATAAAGGCAGAGAAAATAAAACCTAGTTTGGAAGCATGAAACAAAGTAAATATAATCTCTTGTAGATGGAGATCTTGTGCTTGACTTCATTGTCTTGGAAAATGTTAACTCAAAATGAACTATTTATGTGATTTATTTTCATGGAAATGTAAGACATGATTTACTCTGAAATATCTTTCAAATCTGTCTGAGATTAATTAGTGGATTCAAACATTATTGTGGATAGGACAAAGAAGAAAGGTGATCATAGAGACAGGCAAACATACAATATTTGAATAAATCCTGTTTTCACATGAAATCCATCTCAAATTGATACATCCAAATTTGTGAATAAGCTAATAGAACCAGAATGACAACATAACTCAAAGTATAAAATTTCATACTGACAGGATAGACAGATAAGTTACAATATTTTTTAATAATATGAATGTCAAAAGAAACATCTCAGTTATGTCATGCTACATGCTTGGTCAATAAGACTGAAACAAAAAAAAAAAAGACAAAAAAACCCCGTTAAAAACTGAGTAATAATTATTTCATATCTTGTAGAAGCAGAAGTTTGCAAGCATAGTCGTCATTATTGAATATACTGTAAGAAATTATTCCATTATATGCCCCAATGAAAAAAAGCATAATTCATTGACTCATTCATTCTAGCCTTTTCTATCTCATTTTTTTTTTCAGTTATCTAAGGTCACAGACTCATGTACTTTATTTCACTTGCTTGATGTTTGTTTTAGGAGCCCTTTGTTTTGCATCTCTGCAGAATAAAGGTTGACTTGTATTCACACTCCTCAATAAAGCAAATATTTCATCTGATTTATTGCTTAAGTTTTATCATACTTAAATATGGAAGGGAAGGAGTGTAGGGGCTCACTGATGTTAAGATGAATGTGTTACAGCTAATGTTAATGGTTTTAAGAAAAAGCCCCATTTCTCCTTAAATGAGAGAATGTGGAGAAAAAGTACATGACTAACTTTGATTCTTTACTGCCACATACATCTAACTACATTCTGTATTATAAAGTATGCTTTAGATTTTGGCAACTGCCATTTTTCCTCAGATGTATCCTCAGCCCATGATAAGTAAAGTTGCATGTTAGCTAAATGAAATGAAGCACAAATTGCATTCAGGAATCAAGTTCCTTACCTTCCTGATACAGCTTAGAATCTGGAAATTACATATTTCTATTTAAGTTTAATGCAAATATTACTTTCCAGTTCAATTAGTAATTTCTTCTGATTTCATTTTGCATATAGAACGGAACACCCACAATAGGTTGTGCATTGCTTTATGTATTTTGAAGTGGTTTGTTCTCAAACTTCCTTGATGCTATAGAAGCAGAAATAGCTCCCTCAATTTAAAAAAAAAAAAGTATTACTCTTATATAAAACCACTTAAGAGCAGGATCCACCTTGCCAGACATAAGTTTCTAAAACTTAAACTTCTAGACTAAATGACAGTAAATAGGCACTGTGTGGCCTCCTAAAATAGACGTCTGTGATCAGTGGGATGAATCACCTTTTGGAGATGTCCATTTATCTCCATTGAGATAAGAGAAGCAGAGTTCTAGATTACTGTTTTCTATATGGTTGAAACCGTTGAGATGAAAACATAATTACCGTAGTTTCAAAGCTCAGGATTCAGTCTAGCTTACTTCAAATGCATGTAACTTGACAGAGAAAAACTTTCTACTGTATTATAGTAGGATTGTTGATACATGTGATTTTGTGTGAGTTCTATGATTAAATCATACTAGATTTTAAAAATATATCGATTTGCTATACTATATTACATATTCTGCTTTGAAAAAACTCCATGAAGTACAGTATCTTAAGTAAGTTGTACCTTAAAGTCTAAATTCTAGCAATATTGGAATTAATTTAAATGAAAACTGATAGGTCTTCATGTTGTTTAAAAGTACATGCTATTTTATGTAATAGTTGTTATTTATAAATACAATAAAAACAGTCACAAAGGAACATTAGAAAAGCAGTTTAAATTCTCATGATATGTCAAGATAAAATACCATTAAATGGCCCAAGTAACCACCTGGGCTCCCTGAAAACAGGATGAGTATAAGATACATAACGTGTATTTAAAAATGTGGAACTTGGTGCTAGTTGTGCCAATACTAAAAGTACATTACAGGTGAGGAAAAAAAAAAATTGAGTCTGTATTTGGCTAATTATTAGCAGATTCAGAATGATTAAGGTGAGAAATTACACTACTTTCCGTAACTCCTTATTGAGCTATTGCTACCGCTTGAGAAAAATCCAGGACAGATGTTGTCTCTCATTGAAAATATTTTGCCTTTCCTTCTTATTGTTTTTCCTTAATTTATTCAAGCTTAATTTTCACAGATGAGCCAATAATATAATTTAATTTATTAGTCACTAAAAAATAGAAAATATTCTAGTTCCTTTACATTCTTTTTACAACCTGAAAACAAAACAAAAAAAAAAAAAGTAAAAGAAAAAGAATGTGGGTACAGCTGTGGAAATAATTGAGTTCTAAGTTCCAGTCATGGACTTAATTTGGTCCTTATCATCAATACTGAAAACAGAGCATAATAAAGTAAATTTGCCTTACCACACTCTTCCTGATATCCTTCACTAATTTAGATTATTTTATTTTGTCTGATTTAATAAACAAAAATTTACATTATCTATTTAAAATCCTATAGGAGCTGGAAAAGGACCAATGTGTTCCTGACTCCTATACCAAATTGTTCCAATTGCTATTAATTTCTTTTGGTTTAGCTGCTAGAAATTATTTGTTAGAAACATAAGCATACAAAAAAACCCTTGAGGAAATAAGAAGTGATAACTTCAATAATCAAAAAATATTTTGGTGGCATTTATAACTGGAAGAAATAGAATATTTTAGGCATATGTTTTGCCTATTCTTTCATGCGGATCAAATCCTTTAGTAGACTTCTAGGGCACTGACTTCAGATAAGCCAAGCAGGGGGAGTTAAATAATAACTTTTTATCTGTTCCAAATTTAACATGACCTAACTATCAAGTTATTAGTTCTTCCAAACACAACATTTCATTTGTTACGTTATGATGCTGGATGTAAGTGATGAGGTTTGGTAGCACAGGGGCTGCAGAGGTGGCCTCTGTGAAAAGAGGCCAGGAGCTGCCCAATGTTGAACATAGCCACTTCCAGACAGCTCCAACAAACCCACCCCAGGGCACAGCTGAGTCCTCAGACAAGACAGTGTCACCTCAGGGAGCAGAGATTCCGTTGCAGCCTTTAGGAGCTGCCCATGTTGGAGCAGGTATATCCCTGCAGCCCTTGGGGAGGACTATAGTGGAGCAGATATTTCATGAAAGACTGTAGCCCATGGAGAGGACCCGCACCGGAGCACAGGAAAAGCGTGAGGAGGAAGAAGCAGTAGAGAGGAGCTGTGATGAACTGATTGCAACCCCCCAGTTCCACATCCTCCCTGCACCACTCAGTGGGAAGCTGCTCATGGTTGAGGTGGTGGGACAAGCCCTGGCTGCCAGACCCTGCCCTGACGGAGCCACAGAGACTCCCTGACACTCCCAATGCCACAGCCCAAGGGACCTGCCAACCATGCTGTGCCTGACTTTAACTATGGGATTACTGAAGTACAAACTCAAGTTCCTTCATTTCTACTTTTCATTTGTCATGTGAGTTCTGTTGCATGTGATACATAGGAAAATGGTACAGTCAAGAAGAGAAAGGGGTATGTCAGAGCCACCAGCCTTGACAGTCTTCGTTAAGTATGTAATTAAAATAAGTAATATACATAAAAAAATATTGAATACAAATTTGCACTCAATTTAATTTTTCTTAATATAAACCTGAACATATGACATTTTATTGGACTTCATAACCCTTTCCCAGTCCTCACACATCTTTACAAAGTCTAATTATTTTAAACAAAATTGCATTTTATTTATTTCATCAACATCCTTGGCTTCTTGGTTTTGATGTTTGAGGTTTTACTTGGCTTATATCTGTTGTGGTTTTGTTTAGTGAGGGGGGCCTAAGGTGATAGCTTCTGTAGGAAACTGCGAGAAGTTGCTCCCCTTTGTTCAGTGGACTTGGCCGGGCCTAGGGTGGACCCGCTGCTGGCCAAGGCCGAGCCGATTGGGAGCAGAATGTCCCATGATAACGCCTCTGCGATAACATATTTAAGAAGGGGAAAAAAGAAAAAAAAAAAGAAGAAGAGAAGATGTGAAGAAGCTGAGCGGGGGCAGAGGCCCAGAGGAGGAGGTGCAGGCCTCCGGGGCCTTGCAGGCCTCACCCTCTGCCCTCTTGCCAGGAGGCCGACTGGGCCCAACTTGGCCTGGCCCAGCTGCAAGAGGTGGAGAGGAGATGAGATGGGATGGATGATGTGAAGAGATTCTGAGAGGCTTCTGCCAGCCTGTTGTGAAGAATGAATTTTTCTTGTGAGAGAAACAGCTGCAGACACCAAGGTCAGTGAAGGAGAAGGGGGAGGAGTAATACGGCTCCTGGCCAAGTTTCCCTGCAGCCTGTGGTGACGACCATGGTGGAGCGGGTTGTCCCCCTGCAGCCCATGGAGGTCCACGGAGGAGCAGAGATCCACTTGGAGCCCGTGAAGGACCTGGCACTGGGGGAGGTGGATGCCTGAATGTGGCTGTGGCCCGTGGAGGGCCAGCTGGGACAGCTGTTCTGGAGAGACTGCACTCCGTGGAAGAGATGACCTACGCCGGAGCAGTTTAATGAAGGACTGTGGCGTATGGGTGGGACCCCACACTGGAGCAGGGCAGGGATGTGAAGAGTTCTTCCCCCAACTGTGAAGCAGCAGCGTAAACAACGCATGATGAACTGGCCTCAACCCCCATTCCCTCTTCGCCCCTGTGCCGCTCAGTGGGGGGAAGGTAGTAGAGATAATGTTAAGCTTGGGAAGAGGGAGGAATTGGGGGAGCTTGTTTCCCTGTCTCATTATCCTTCTAGTTGTAATAATAAATGAATAGTTTTCCCCAAGTCGAGTCTGGTTTTGCCCATGACGGTAACTTTAAGGATTTCTCCCTGTCCTTATCTCAAACCTCGAGCCATTTTTCTTATATTATCTCTCCCTGTTCTCTCAGAGGGTGGGGGGAGTGAGAGAGAGACTGTGTAGTCTGGTCCCGATCGGGGCTGAACTACGACAACATCTTAAATTTTTTTCACAGACATGAGAAGGGAATCATACTTTAAAATGTAATCTTGTCTACAGGAAGTAAATCACTGAAAAGATGACTACACAAGTATTGAGAGAATTGATATAATACTGTTAAACCTGCTAATACTGAACTTTGCATGTTTATGGCACTTAATTTTAAAAATGCAGAAGTTTACAAACTGGGCCAATCTGTATTGTCCATTCAGTGTTTTATCACAGCATAAAGTTTCTCTCAGGGGATTTAGAAAAGATGGATAGCAATCCAGTTTTAAATTATGTGTAATCTCATCCATGGACAGGAGTTGGTTTAATGGATAATGTACTATACTCTGTGGCACAGTGTTCTTCTAGTAAATGAGTGTTCTAACAATTTTTGGTCATCACACAACTTTTTTCTTAGCATGCTGTCTAAATAGCAAGAGGAATTATATTCTGTAGCTAAAGACATTGCTTGCATTTAGACCATAATGGTATTTCCTTGTATTCAGGTCGAATGTTCTCCTACTGCAATTCAATACAGTATAGCAAGAGTTATTAGAATAAGAATTGTTCCTGAATTGCTGAAGCTCATACAGTTCTCTACCATTATTAAACTCAGTTAAGTATAAAAATGGTGGAAGGAAGCAAAGAAAGGTTAACACCTGTAGGAACTGCTTCAACATATTAAGAAAGTATGATTATCTTGCTCTGAGCTTTCTCCAAATGATTGCTATTGCTTTAGGGAATATTACTACTAAACTACATTATTTAAAAATAGAGATTAATATACATTTTTTGAGCATTCTGAAATTCTGAAAAATGCTGATAGGAACAGATAAAAAAGAAAAGATTAACATCAAGTATCAGTTTGTTCTTCATGGGTTTAGGTGAAGGTTAAAAATAATATTTCTGTTTTCAAGCCTTGAAAAGAAATCACAAAATATGAGTTACTGACAAAATATAAAGTCAGTAGTGCAGGAGAAATGCCATATGCTTCAGCTGCCTTCTATTCCTTTAAACTGTGCATTAACAGATAATTCACTTTCCCCTCAATTTAAAATTAATGTAGTGTCACCACTGTTAATTTGAATGTGCCAGTGACAATACTTGAAAATAAATGTATATTCTAATCTTTGTATTCTTCATTTCCAGATGCTTCCATCTTTCCTCAAAGTGATTTGCTCTATTCAGAGTATTGAGGAATAATTTACTCAATATTGGTTAAATTGTGGATTACGTTTTCAAGTGTACATTTTCAAGTATTTATATATCAGTTGACTTGTCCCAGTCTAAATCGGAATTAATCTTAATCTTTTTATTATGTACTCTAAACTGGAGAGAACAGGGCAAATATTTCTTTATCTCTAATGGGAGGAATTTGTGGTAAATTAGAAAATTGCATTGTAAATACAACAGTGGAACTCCACCCCATTTAGTATTATCTGAGAGCTTCACATAGAATTTTAAATACTCTAATTCGGAGTGTATATAACACAAAAGTTTTCACTGAAGCTGCAAGGATTCTCACATGGCCCAGCCTTGGCAAAATAGTCTGGATAACAACAGTTGGTAAGATAAAATGGGAGTGTGAACAGTGTGTAAGAATGAGAAGCTCAAAATTATCTGAGAACACATTTCTCCAAAACTGATAAAGCTAAAGAAGATCACCATCAAACAGTAACAGAGAATTAAAGACACTTTTGAAACAGGGAGTCAGCTTGAAAGGATATAGAAAAGATCCCCTATGGCTGGCAGGGGTCCTCATGACCTGAACTGGAGGAGTATGACTGAGAAGGAAACAGGACTTCTTGAGATTAGTGAAGAGAGGATGTTTGGAAGTTTGTGGTGTTTAGTGATATTAACAATTTGTAAGTGTAGTTCATCTGTTGCAATGCTGACATTGTTCCTGAATGTACAGTTTATTGATCACTTAGTAGTCATGTGTTTTCAATAAACCACTTCAGTTGTGTTCTGACTTTATATGATGTGAACTAGACAGCTTTTCCCTTGACAGAAGGCTCTTTAGTGTGACTCAGAAATACTGACAATGATTTATTGAATCAGGTAAGTGATGATATCGTTTCCTTAAGACACACATTTGCCTTAACAGTGCTTTCCCGAAAAGTAAACTTTCCCTATTCCTTTCACTATTCCTTTCCCCACTTTTCTTCTCTTTGAATCCTATTTCACCATTTGCGTTTAACTGGTTATTTGTCTTTGTCTGTCATTTTTCAGAGAATTTGTCCAGTAGCAATGCCATTAACAAATTACAGAACTTTGGACACTTACTATCAAATTCTGCTGTGTCATGTTTTTGTTGTTGCTGTTGTTTTGATGGTGGTGGTGGTTTGGTTTTGGGTTTTGTTTTTTTTTTTTGGTTTTTTTTTGTTTAGGTTCTTTTGTTTTTTTTTTCCTCTTGCTATATGTTCCTATGATTGCTAGCGAAAATGCAGCCATTTAGTACCACTGCCTATATTGAACCGTGCTTTTAACCGGGATTGTTCTCATCTGTGAGGTACATTGTGCCTCTACAAATGAACGTAAGATAAGTAAAAGTGAAACTACTTAAATTCTATAAAAAATAGAACATAAATATATTTAAAGGTGTAACCAATGACTCTTTGTATTTTGAATTTAGATAATATACTTCAGTATTCTTTTTTTTTTTGCCTGCTACATTGGGGCACAAAGTAATAAAATGCATGAATTGCTTGCATGCAATCCAAATTGCTTTGGATGTCTGTAATCATCTCCTGTTCTTTTAATGTCAGAAAAGTATGTAATTCACAGCAAAATAGTATGGTCTTAAAAATATTTATCTATGTCTGAGATTACAATTAATACCCAGTCTACTTCATTTGTTACTGAAAAGTAATCATTGACTCTGAAAAGCAATAAAAGCCATCATGTTCGGATAACCAGAATTCAGGAAAAGGAATTGCACATTTAAGAAAGGCAAATCCAAAATTTGTCTTCCAGTGCAGTGGAAATTCCTGAAAATAAGTAAATATATGTCTTTCAGAACAGCTAATCACTTCACAGTGGAAGTCCTAAGATGGTGGTTGATAGTACAAATCTTAAATTTCACATTCCACATTTCTAAGGAGGGAGAAAAAAAAAAAAATCCCTATGTGCAGTCTACTCTGATACTCTAAAAAAAAAATGTGTATAATCAATATTCAATTTTGCCATTAAAAAAAATTGGAATGTTATAAAGGGAATGTTATAAAGAGAAATTAAAATTTTATTTATAATTTCCTTCTCACTCGGTTCTCTTTTCCATAGTTCTTCCTATTTCAGTCATCCAAATAGTATGTTACAAACATATTCAACCTACATTCATTTTATGTTTTCCACATGTTTAACTGAAGTGACTAAATTAGAGTTCTTAGTTGCCTCAACAATAAGTCATAAGAGATATTTATCACTGGCAGAAATTAAAATTATAATTGTTCTCAATAATATAATCTATTAATTATCTAATTACATATGTATTATTTATTTTTATTGTAATTTGTTTATATGAATATTTATTTGGTAGTTTGAAAGTATTTTGGTTTTCTAAAATCTGGCAATTTTAATAAAACAGAATTCATCTACCAAAAAAAAAAAAAGTCTATATGCCTTTCTTATAATGGAGGTTAATTTTCCCCAGAAATTGTAGGCAGACCAAATCTGGGCACTAAATGTATATTTTGAAGTTACATTTCAACTCAGAATAAATCTCAAAATTAGCTGTTTATTTGAGTTAATTGACTAATCTTGTTTATAGTTGTTTCCTGCTGTCCACACACTGAAACAAAATGAATATTTTGGGATATACTTGCAAAGAAAATTTGTCAAGAAAGAAATAAAAACCTTTCTATGAAGGTAGATGTGTTGCTGTCACTGTGTAAAGATCCCTAATGCCCCAGCAGGTAATGCTTCTGTTTCTATCAATCAATACTACTACAATAAAATCCACTTATTTTGTTAAACTGTAACTGAATCTAAAATCGGGGTAAAATGCCACTTAATGATAAAGGAAAAGAAAAAAAAAAGTAGCTTCATTAAGTTACTAGTAATTTGGACAGAGAGTAGTCAAAAATACTCTATATTTTATAATCTTTAGGGCTTATTATGCACAAACACTTTACCTGAACTAATTAGGCAACCTGACCTTGCTAGTTGTTGTTTAGCAGAGAAAAGTTTATTCTTTGGAGGACTGATGCAATGCCTGCTTCAGTCAACAATACTGCTCTATTTGGTCTCAGTGGTTTCACATGCAGTCTCCAATTAATAATAAAACCTTACAGTGGAAACCAGTTTTGTCTTTCTGCCTAAGTAAGGAATAACAACTCATGCCTATCAGTAGTACATTGTCCATGGAAGCACAAAACAATTTCTTTTCCATCTTTTGCATGGAATGTAGGTAGATCATCTCCAAACTATTACTTTTTCAGAAAGTATTATAGAAACACAATGCCAAACCTGAATGCACTGTGAGTGTTCCTACAAAAAATAATGGCATCTGAATAAATGGAAAGACATTTGAGAGAGTAAAATAGATATCTGAAGAATTTACCGGTGAAGGATTTCTGTTAAAGCTATACTTTATCCTGTGAAAACACACTATAGAAATAGACACAATTGAATCTGTTGCCATTAGAATTGATGTGTGCCTTTTTGTTTATTTTTCCTCCATATTTTCCTTTTTTTTTGTTGTTTTCTATATCTTAAGAATAATATTTCCAGAATGAGATGGCATGAAAATTGATATAATAGCTCCATTTGTAATAGAGACAAAAATACAATATAAGGATAATATATTAATTTAGTTAAGGTCTCAAGACCTAAAGTATCCTATTTGGTATTTTTTTTAAGCTTCTTATGGATTCATGCTGTCCTCTGCTTGAAAATGTTGGAAAATATCCTGTACATTTTACAGGAGACAGACCAGCTCCACACTATGAAACATATATTAAAGTTTGTCCATAAAGTAAATCCTACACCTTGTCTAAGCAAAACTACAAGTGAAAAAAAAAACATTCTGTATTTTTTAGGAAAACTTTTCCTTTCTTTTTATATTCTAACTGTTTTTTCTTGCATTTATACTTTGTCAAATGTAGACGTTTAATCTAAAATTGAGGAAAATATCTATTCCTTAATTTTATGCCCTAACTCTTTGATCTGATTGGTATTTGCTGGAAACAACTGCTATTTCGCTCATCATCTTCCATATCCCCTTAAACAAGAGCAAATTGTGGATTCTGAGGCTTCTGCTTTTTGTACTGTTTTAAAAGTTGCAATCCAGGTAATTCTGATAAAATTATGCAGAAATGGAAAAGCCAATGTATAATACAGCCAATCTTTATTTAAGCTATTTCTAACCTTAAAGAAGAAAAATTTAGCACTCTCTATTTCTACCTGTAATTAAAACCAATGTGTAACAATTATCAAAGACAATAATGTATTTGGTATCTAGATCTCCAGAAGGTTTTAAACTGAGGTCTTTGACAAACAGGAGAAGAATGTGTAAAGTAATACTGCTTCCTATGAGTTATTTTCAGGATTACAATTAAGATAGCCTAGCATTTAATTTCAGACTCGAATGCTACAGCCTTTGCAATTTTGCTTTCTACATTGATATTCTTGAAGCATCTCTTTAATTAGCTCCCTAGAAGTCAACAAAGCAATGCAGAATTAAGTGACACCTCCCACCTCTCTCCAATTACTCCTATTTGCTCTCACCTCCTCTGATTCTGAAGTTTTGTTCTGAACCATTTTAAAAGGGGCTTGAATGTTTCCAGGGATGGTGCATCTACCACTTCTCTGGGCAACCTGTTTCAGTGTTTCATTAGCTTTATTGTAAAAAATTTCTTCCTTCTAGTTTAAAATCTACTTCTTTCTGGTCTGAAAACTTTACCCTTTGTCCTAGCACAACAGGCCCTGCTGAAGAGTTTTTCCTCATCTTTCTTGTATGCCCTGTTTAAGTATTGAAAGGCTGTGATAAGGTTTCTGTGGAGCCTTCTCTTTTCCAGGCTGAACAACCCCAGCTCTTTTGAAGTGATGTATTTAAACTAAAATATCTTGTAATTCGGAAATAAGTTCATCACTTGAAGAGGTAAGTCACACCACATGAAAAAAAAAAAAACAGCTGTGTCTACTTTAATCACCAATGTTGTGTTTTCTGAACTGCAGGTTTATAGGTGTGAATTCCCCATCATTATTTTCCCTTAATATAGCTTGGAAATGTTTCACAGAGAAAGACACATACTGAATTTAGTTATATTTATTTTAAAAACCTAACATAATAATGATTACATTAATTGATATTCTCTGTTTTGATTAGGGTTAATCTTCATTTTTAGATACCAATCTTAATCTCTCTAAGTGCCCAAATATGGACTAAAAATAGTCATTATCATCTTGAAATTATTGTATGTCACTATTATACAATCAAATTTTTGAGCTTAAAAAAAAAAAAAACAAACAACCCAAACCAACAAACTAGTTTTCCATTTGGTTTAAGTGTCTTTTGATGTATAGCTATTAAAAAAAAACCCAAATAACTGTTCATAAACTTCATTAAGAAATCTAGGAAAGAGGCTGATGAGAGTACATACTAATTAGGGAAATGAATGGGTTCTAGATGTAGCAATTTAGACAGTGACAACACATTTTTTTCATTACTCTAGAATCAGTGTTTTCATCTTAAATAGAGAAAATCTTTTCCAGTAACGCCAAGCAATGTGAAGATCTATGATGAATGAATCATTAAATGGGTACGTATATCTGCCAACAGTAATCAATCCCTTCATTTCCTTGAGTTGAAATCCCTGCTGTGCAAACCCGTAGTTCAGGTTCACACTGCTAAGCAATAAAGGTGTATTGTATTTTTTTTTTTTTTAACAGGTGATTCCTACTTTGTTCTTTCAAATTACATTTGCTTTGCTCCCAGGCCTTGGGTTCTGTAATCTAGTTGGATGAAAATAATTAAAATCACTTAGATTTCTAGTGGCTCATAAGGTCAACTACATCTCTGTCCTGAATGGTTTTTATAACCAGGAACAGGTGAGTCGTCATGCTAATCTGTGTTGCTGAATAAGAGAGACCAGAAATTGAGCTTGAGCACTACAGCATCATCTTCTATAGATATACTTAATAATTCAGTTTCAGACTTTGTTAAAAAAAAAAATTATACGGTATTGGCAGATGTCCACTGACTCTAATGAGAACTTATATAGCTTGATCAGATGCAGAGAGTTAAAAAAAACAATTAATGTCACCCTCCATGAGTATTTAGATGTTAAGCACCATGTGAGATTCCCTACTGTATCCTGCATGACATATGGTATCCTACCTGCCTAAAGGGCACAAGTGTCTTATTGTTCATCTATACATACTATAGGTTCTTCTTATTCTGTAGGAGATCCAAAATGTCACTAGATGCCCACTTCTAGGTCTTGATTTCTGTCCAGATAAGTCCACCCCAAACCAGAAATATCATACAGTCATACCTACTCCACACTTTAGAATCATCCAGAACCTACTCAAAATAGTGTATACCCAGTGTGACTATTTTCTTTGCATAAAAATGCTGTTAACCTAGTGTCATGATTTTATTTTTCTTGTGAATGAAGAAAGCCTCAGAATTTTAAGACTCCTTTTCTTTGCATTCTCTTCTTTGAAAAAGATTTCACAAATGGGCTGAATCATAGATTTATGAAGTAAGTAATGCTATATTTCTATTAACAATACTATTATTCCATTTCATATTCTGGGAGCTGTGATAGTGAGGCATTTTAAACAAGATCAGTAATAAACTGAATTACTAGTAATAAATGCAAAGTTTCAAAAGTAGTTGTATCTTTCTGCATATTACAAGTTGACAATTCAGCAGCTTGAACCATTAGATAATGTCAGAGGATTTAGCATATTGTTGTTTAAATAAGTGATAGAATAAAAAAAAATATAATTAAGGAAAAATGAAGTATTAGGAAAATCACAATCAGTGGTAACAAAACTGTCTTGCATAGGAAGCAGCAGAATCAGAAAAGTTAAATTACAGCAACAGTTGTATATAATGTTGCTCCCTCATCCTCTTGCTAAGGGAGTCAGTTCTGTGGTGAGTTAACCTAGACTGACAGCAAAGCACCACATAGCTGCTCACTTACCCCTGCCACCATTCCCAGAGGGACAGGGAAGAGGATAGGAAGACAAAAAAGCAAGAAAACTGATGGGTTAAGATAAAGATAGCTTAATAAGGAAAGCAAAGAGGAAGAAAGAGGAAGAAGAAGAGGAAAAAACGACACACAACAAAACCCAACCAAGTGAGCACCACCTCTCACAAGGAGACTGATGCCCAGGCAGTTTCTGAGCAATGACTACCTTCTCACTCATGCCTTTCCCTCAGGTTTTACTGCTGAGCATGGCACTATATGGCATAGAATATCCCTTTTGTCAATCTAGGTCTTGGCTGTGTTGACTCCCAGCTTCTTGCCCACTTCCAGTCTAATCACTATGGGAGACAGAGACAAAGAAAAAGCTTTGACACTGTGCAAACACTGCTCAGTAACAGCCAAACCATTAGTGTGTTATCAACAGTGTTTTAGTCACAAATCCAAAACTCAAGACCATATGGACTGCTATGAATAAAATTAACTCCATCCCAGCCAGACCCAGAGCTAGCTTGAAGGACCATTATTCAGAGTCAAACTCTTATGTTACGAAAGTATATGGTACTGTATATTGACAACAGTGTTGCAGCCAATTATGTTGTTTGTTACTACATAGCACCAGGACCTAGAGTAGTTACTAATTGGCTGAAACTGCATGGTTTACATTGTCAAAACCAACTTGTCAACCTGAAAGTGGCCGTAATAGGCTTATTATTACCTTACTGTCAGTATTTCTAAATTTATACTTCTGATAAAACCTAGTCATAATTTATGACTGCAGTTTGTAGATTATTTCAATTGCATTCTGATTTTTTTTTTTTTTAAAAAAAGGGGGGGGGGAGAAAAAAAAAAAAAGGAACGTTAATCTCCCTCTATCTCCCACTGCTGCATACTGAAAATATTCACCTGACATAGCACTTTACCTGGTTTATTCTAAACCCTGTGTACTGCTCCTGTGTTGAATTCATTACAGCACTCAAGCAGTAGAAAAAAGCTCCAAGAATTGGCCCTGCATTGCAAAATTTAAAAGCCATTTTTAAAGGAAGAAATTCTATGTTCTGGAAGTTACTCTCTGATCAAATTAAGATCACATCAAAACAGTTCTTTAAAATTGATATCATCATTTATAAACTGTTACCATGCAATGAAAAAATACAAAACCCACCAACCAAAAACCTTACTTATTCTGGATTCCCTGTCTGAGACATGAAGATGCCTGAGTTTTGTGACAAATTGTAAGAACCTGACTTAAGTGTCCTAATTTGAAAATATTTGTTCCCTGTATTATGTTTTTCCATAATACATAGAATATCCTCCTGAAAGTGATACTACTTTAAGAAGAAAGAAGAAACTCTGTGTGAGAAAAGGCTTCTGCACGTTTATGGGATTCTTCACCTCCCAACAAGTTATCTGAGATGATTCACAATTTTTTATGCTTTTGCTAATTTATTTCCATCATACAGTAGATTACTCCAATTTTTAAAATATCTTTCTTTCTTTCTTTTAACTTATCTGTCCACAAGCAGATTTTAGATTACTGCAAATCTAAGTACCATGCTGATATGACAAGCTTCAAGATATTTCAAATGCAAGAGAAATCTAGTTTTTCTGCAGGTTGACTTGTCTGATTTAATTTTAGCCATCTAAAAGTTAAGTGTGTGATACAAGGAGTTCATCTTGGCACTCAATATAGTTAATGAAAGGAGACAGTCTGAATGACTCTTAGACAGATAGAGTGACTGTTCTTCCAGTTGTAAAATAATGACCTAAGACAAGCAGAAGAGACTTTCCATAATTGAGAGACAGATTTAGATGACTAAATTATGGATGGCTTAAACTATATAAAATGAATCCTACTTTTAATGTCCATTAGATAACTGAGCCCTAGCATAAAGAAATTTTTTAAAATTCAGATGAGGTATGTAAATATCATCTGTTTTTACCTAGAGTAATGGATTGCAAGTGTATCTACTACGAATGTTTACCTCGGGCTTATATTACAGACATGAACTTGGTGAGCCTCCTGGTCTGCTTGACATTACTTGCAAATCAGGAAAAAAAAAAAAAAAAAAAAAAAAGGAAACAAGCTTATAGAAGTCAAATGGACCATTCTGAATACTATTGTCCTATGAAGTAGCACTTGTTCAAAGAAAATCAGTGCAGTACATCTTTAAATTATTGATTAACATTATTACATCTTATCTTCCTAAAATACAGAAGTTCAGTTGCCAAATCTCAAAAAGGTTAAAAAGTGAGATATTGATATGTTTATGATGAAAGATGATCTAAGAAAATATTTGTGACTTTTGACCTTGGAGATCTGTTTAGAGTTCAAATGTAAATAGAAAGAACTAATTTAACTAATTGATATTAGTCAAAAAAGGATTTAAAATTCAAGGCTCTTGTATCTCAAAATAACAGAGGACATTTTGGAAAGGATCCTTACAACTGCAGCTTGTTTCACTCTCTGCAGGAGCTGCTGATGAAATTCACAGTTAATCTCTTTCAATAATCATGAAGGACAAGTTTATTTACTACAGTATGGTCTAGGAAAATATGTTCCTTAGAAACGTTTGCCATTTTAATAAGCTAATAATTCAGTCAGACTATGTTGTTTAAGTCACAGGTTTATGTACATAAAAGATTAAGTAACAAATATTTAGTTTTTCCAATCTGTTTATTTGTGTCTTTGAGATTGAAAACAAAAACTATGGACACATTACGTATGTTTTTCTTAGCCTTCTTGGAAAAACTGAGTTACCATTGACATGTAAGTACCCAGCTTGCAATTATAATAAACTTTGTGCATCCCGTGTGAAACAGCATCCATTAGTAATTATGGATGAAAAATCATTCTCCGATTATTTGTGTTTGTTATGTTTGGATTCATCAGTAGTCTAAATACCTGCTCCTGAGAATTCATCTGAAACCAAAGAATAAATATTTCAGAGAGGAGAATGTCTGTATTTATTAGTTGCTTAGATATTTCTGAGACAATTTTTATTAAACGAACAGACACAGAAGAATATTTTTTTTTAATTAATATTAAGAATTTGCCAGTCAAAATCAGCTTGTAGGTAACCTGTTGCAGTAGTTTCCCTTAACCATCAAAAACCATTATGGAGAGAGTGTAGACATCTCTATCCACCAAAGTGCCCTAAAATTTGGATGAGGGGTAATAAAGCTGAACTCATCTTCAAGAGTATCTGCTAAGATTGTTTTGAGTACTATACTATTTCAGCAGGATTAAAACTGTAGTCTTAAGGTTCTTTAGTTCCCTCTGTCTTTATCTTTTTCTTTGTTATTAAATTGAGGGTTTAGTGGAAAAAAATAGTCTTTGTTAATCCAGGCTTATTTAACCATAACATCAAGAATTTTATGCAATTTTTTTCTACTTTTTTTTTTTGTCTTTTCATCTTTAAAACAAAATATCACTTCTATTTCTAAATTTTAGTTATGGATTTTATAGTTTTCCAGCTTGATATTTCCTTGACAATTTGAAGGCAATTTTTAATCCATCTTTTCCAAAGTTATCTCAGAAAAATTGTTTGCCTCATTGAGAAGAAAAAAAAATTCTAGTTGAAAAGCACTGTTTGTCTACTACTGAAAATACCGAATGAGAATTACAGTTTCTTATTTTTCCCCTAAATCTTACCCTTGAAAAACAATATCACATTCTGAAACAAGATTGGTTGACTAAGTTTTTTAATTAAGCTAATTTTGAATTTGCTGTAATATTTTATTTAGTCTTATTTTATTTTATTTTATTTTAGTAGTTTTAGGTAAACAGAGAAGAAAAAATGCTTTTCTGATTGTTAATTATTTCAGCAAACTGAATGTAGACATAGATTAGCTATATATATTGTCATTAAAAGGTGAATGCTAATAAATGCTTAAAAAGATTCTGCTGATAACATCAGCTATGAGATAAAAACCACAGATGAATTAAATGTCTCAGGGGCATAAAAGGAATCACTCCTATCTTCTTTATTTAAAAAAAAAAAGTATTTTGCAGAAAAATATATGTATTTATATATGTATATATGTATATGTATATGCATCATTTTCAAGGATCTTAAATTCAAGAAAAGTTAGTTCCAAGATACTAACACTATGCAGAAAGTTATTGATCATTTCAGGGAACTCTGAGGGTTGACTATATGTGATCTTGTTAGAAGATATGCTATCAGTCAGAAAAAAGCCCTCGAACCAATGCTGAATGGAGCTAACAGTGCACTTTTCTGATGTTTAAAAAAAAAGCTAAGATTCCATGACCAGATTTCATTCCATTTTCTTGAGAATGTTATATTACAAGGGGAAAAAAAAAAGATGTGGCCAGTGATTAAGTGAACAATTCTTTTTCATCCTTGCCCTATCAACTTTTGCCAATATTTATTAAGTCTTACTATATAAATTTGTTAGTGCTGTGATTGTTTGGGTAGAAGACTCAAATATTTGCTTATTCTTTGCTAGGCCTCAAACATATAGCACAAGTTATCAAAAGCGGTTTTAGATTGCAGTTATTTCTGAAGCCACTTCACAATTGAAATTATGCAAGTATTTTCTCATGTCAGTAAAAACCCCAAGTTTAATGACAGAAAAACTAGATTAATTCTTTTTAACATTTTAGTGTAGCTTGGCATTGACCAACATCTTTATTATTACAACTTGAAGACAACCATCTAGGAAAAAAACAATTTCCCAATTATTACTAAAATATACATTGCAGTGTCTCTAGTGATTTCCCAGAGCAATTCTGCAGACTTTTTTTTTAAAAGCAGTTGACATACAAGCCTTGAGTCAGCTGTTCACATAGAGGAAGGTGTACCACACCATCTGATTTTCCCTGTGGTAGATCAACTGTTTTCTAAGTATGTCTGAAGGAAGTCACAGATTTCCTATAGATCCCCATAGACACCTGTGTGCAGACAACAGATCGGGACCCTAAGACCCTTTATGCTTTTGAAAGCTGCTAGAGGGAGATTCTGAATTTTCTGATATAGACTAATTACTTTATTTGAGAGGTATAATGAGTAGCTATGCTTGTTCATCTTCAGATAGGATGTATATCTCTTCTTGCGGTGGCTCCTACTGTATTGTAGCAATGGTACAACTCAAATTATCAGACAGAATTCTAGATAAATACTGGTCAGGAGAAAAAGAAAAAATGTGTTCTCATGTTTAACTTGTAGTTCAGGATTTTTTGGGGAAAATTGAAATAGATTCAAACTCATCTTAAGAGAATTATTACTGTGAAATTCATTAGAATGTCACAATTTTAGAATGAGTACAAAAATCTTTTTTAATATTTACAGTACAGAACTGGAAGAAAGAGTTCGTTAATTCTGGGCAAGTTACATCACTTGCCTCATTTTGTCCTCCTGGAGAATCTTTATAAAATTCCTTCCACCTAAAGAGTGACTAATAGGAAGTATATTTTTTTTTTTTTTTTATGTAGGAGTTTGTCTTTGTTCCTCTGAGGTTCTTTTTTTTTTTTTTTTCCCCTGCAGTTTAAGCTGTGCTTAGCAGAAGAAAAAATTTGCTTTTAGCTTCACTTTCTGTAATAGCTTTAAAAAAAATAATGTAACTCTTTCCTAGTTGATACTGTCTCTCTAAGTAGGAATTCAGAACTGTTAGTATGTCACCAACATACCAACATATGTTGTTCCCATAACATAGGGTAATATATCAGTTATTGGCAGCATTGCGTGTTAGGCTGACATGTATATTAGCAGTGTCCATTCCTCAGGCTGATGATCACATAATTATGAAAGATGTGGCAACCTGAGTGTTGCACTAGTTTCCTTGACACTTTCTGTCGTGAACAATCTTTGGGCAACTGTCACAGTCAGACACCCTGTAAATTCAATGCAATAGAGAAAAAGCTAATCTGTAAGCAGTCTATGATTGCATCTGTTTACACTTTTAAAAATCAAAATCAGTCATCCTCTATACATTGTTGTTTCTCATTACTTAAACTATTTACAGGTAATGGAACCTTAAGGCTGAAAATACTGTCTCAGGTGGATGGGCAAATAGCAGCCAGGAGTACAATGAGATCCTTTGTCATGTTTTTAAATCCTCACACAATTTAGGATTCAGCTATCACAATCATAACTGTTCAGATTTGTATCTCTAATATTGTAGCTGCAGAAATGTGTACAAAACAATTGAAGATTCTTTGGGAAGAGTGAAGAACATAGCCTACAGTTTACAGCAATTGCTAACAGTCTCTCCCAACTTGATTTATGAGGAAGTTGTTTACTAAGAACAGCCATGGGGGCAAGGCTTCTGACAAAAACGAGTAGGATGCCCTGTTCCTACATTTTTAATAGAAACCTTCAAAGGTTTCTCAAAGAGAAAAGGTTTCTTGTTCCTACATTTTTAATAGAAACCTTCAAAGGTTTCTGAGAGAGCTCTTCTATGCACTTCTAGCTGTGGCATTCATAATCTGTTGGTTATAAAATATACTTTCTTCTTGAATCTTCTCACACTGAGAATAAGGAAACTGAATTTATGTTCTGACATTTCTGCAATTAACATGCTATTGTACAGCACAAATATAATAATTAAAAAAAACCCTCTCCACATTTGTTTTATGAGAAAAACTTCATTTTACTACATTTTATGTAAGATATTCTGTATGTCTACTTTCAGCAAGCTTCCAGAATATCTACTGCCTTGCAAGACATACTTTCACTTTTTAAGTAAGTTCAGCAATTAAACAAATATTGACGTGATTATCTAAAGGAAAAGGAGTTCTATACCATCTTGAGACAGATATGAGGAACTAGACAGACAGACAGGAGGCTTCAATACATCTGGAGATCTGAACCTTAGAGGTTGGCAGATAGGAGAAAAGATCCATATGAGGACTACATCTTTCTGAATTGGCAGAGTTGGGCCAGGTGTCTTAACCAAAACTTCTCAAAAGGCTCCAAGTGCCTATACTTAAGCAAGAGAAAAGAAGCCTCATCTGATAAAATTAAACAGTTCAGGTTTAGGACATCACTCGGAAAATCTGTCACTGAATCCTTATTCAGTCCCATATCTCTGACACAGTCAAATAAAAACGAATTAGAACAGGATCTTCTGGATATTTCTTTGCACAGCAGAGCAAAGTTCATAGGACATAGAAGAAAAATATTAGAAAATTATTACAGAACGATGTCACCTACAACAGCAGATGTAGCAAACTAAAATAAAGATTAATCACAATTAATTGGGAAAGTGGGCAGACAGGGTTCATTTCAGAGCTATATGTGTTCTGTTGAGTCAAAATGAAATTAAGACTTGGGGGAAAATTACATAGGGTTCATTCATAACTTCTCATTTAAAGCTGTAACTTACCTCCCTTAAGCAAGCATGTAATGAGATAGGTAGACATGTATTAGTTAAGTCAATATTTTATGACTCTGATAGCAAATTACTGGGAAGTTAAAAAAATTAGAAACAGCAAATACTGCTAAAAATATCCATTCACTCTAGTTTTAAAATTTGCTTTAGCAACTATGTAATTTGTATTTGTTCTCTGCTAATATTCCAGTGAATAATTTACCAGCACCAAGCTCCAGCTGCATTAAGTATCAGAAGATGCTAGCAAAATTATTCAAATTGGAAATAAGAAATGTTAGTATTGAAAATATGCAAGATTAAAAAATCATAATGACAGAGCTAGAGCATGAGAAAGTTGTGACTGATGATTCCAGTAACAGCTTATGTTTCGAGTAAGTGCATCCAACAAACCCATCATGAGCTATTTGCAGAAATTTTTCATCAATAAATTTAGAATAAATTAATGCAGAATGTGTTCTTAGATAACTCACTACTCAATATTCTAGGAAAGTTCCAAAGACTTGTTAGAAATGGGAAATGTAAATTGTCCTGAATACTGCAATAACTGGTAAAGGCATAGTGTTAACCTTTTCTGTATTAATCCATTCGAGTTTTCCAGTATAAAACTTTCTTTCAGTATTTATTCTTCCTCCTAAAACAAATAATAATTTAATAAGTACTTTCAGTATATTTGCATAACTACTGAGATGAAGTATTTATTCTTCTCGGGATGGCAGTATCTATTTAATGTACTTATAATCCAACCACACAATTATCTTGAACTAAATGTAAATAAGGATTAAAAAGCCCTCCTACAATCATGTTTAAACTGGTTAAAATATTACTATATTGTTCAGTTCTATTTTCTACTTTCCTTGATATTTTTAAGTTTTAATGCCTGAATGTCTTGATTAAGACTTCTGGTTTGCTTAATTACATTTGTATTTATTTGAATATATTCTGAAGTCTTTGGAATAAGATCCATTTGTGCCACGATTTTTTCTTCTGTCTTATGTAATTGAGATACAAAATCCAAGCTGAAGCTTCTAGAAGAATCTTAAAGTGAGAAAATGTGTAGATTGTGGATTTTAATTACTATGAAAAGCACATGGGTTAAGATAAGGACAGGGAGATTGTTTACCAATTACCATCACAGGAAAACCAGGTTCAACTTGGGGAAATTTAATTTATTGACAATTAAACACAGTATGATAATGAGAACTAAGAGCAAATCTAAAAACACCTTCTCCTGACCCCTACTGCTCCAGCATGAGCTCCTCTCCATGAGCCACAGTTACTGCTAGAAGCCTGCTCTAGCATGGGCTCTCTGTAGACTGCAACTGCCTTCAGGACATATCCCTCTGGTGTTGGGTCCTTATGGGCTGCAGATGGATATCTACTACACTGTGGTCCTCCACAGTGCTGCAGGGGGACAACCTGCTTCACCATAGTCTTCTATACAGGCTGCAAAGGATTCTCTGCTCTAGCACCTGGAGCACCTCCTCCCCCTCCTTCTTCACTGACCTTGGTGTCTGCAGGGCTGTCTCTCTGACACTTATTCATTCTTCTCTCCCAGCTGTTGTGCAGCAGTTTTTTACCCCTTCTTAAATATGTTCATACAGAGGCACTACCACCATTGCTGACTGGTTCAGGCTTGGCCAGCAGTGGGTCTCTTGGAACCATGTTTAACTGTATCTATCCAACAGGGGGACAGTTTCTGGTGTCTTCTCACACAAGCCACCCCTGCAGCCCTGTTGTGGTTTTGTTTACTGAGGGGGGCCTAAGGTGGTAGCTTCTGTAGGAAACTGCTAGAAGTCACTCCCCTTTGTTCAGTGGACTCAGCCGGGCCTAGGGTGGACCTGCTGCTGGCCAAGGCCGAGCCAATTGGGAGCAGAATGTCCTGTGATAACGCCTCTGCGATAACATATTTAAGAAGGGGAAAACAGAAAAAGAAAAGGGGAAGAGAAGATGTGAAGAAGCTGAGCAAGGGCAGAGGTGCAGAGGGGGAGGCGCAGGCCTCTGGGGCATTGCGAGCCTCACCCTCTGGCCTCTTGCAGGTGGCCGACTGGGCCCGATTCAGCCCGGCCTGGCTGCAAGAGGTGGAGAGGAGATGAGATGGGATGGATGATGTGAAGAGATCCTGAGAGGCTTCTGCCAGCCTGTTGTGAAGAATGAACTTTTCTTGTGAGAGAAACAGCTGCAAACACCAAGGTCAGTGAAGAAGGAGGGGGAGGAGTAATGTGGCTCCTGGCCAAGATTCCCCTGCAGCCTGTGGTGACGACCATGG
>WHYT01015905.1:25799-45139 GCA_009806455.1 Tetrax tetrax
TTGGAGCTTGGAGCCCGTGAAAGACCCTGCACCGGGGGAGGTGGATGCCTGAATGCGGCTGTGGCCCGTGGAGGGCCCGCTGGGACAGCCGTTCTGGAGAGACTGCACTCCGTGGAAGAGATGACCTACAACAGAATAGTTTAATGAAGGACTGTGGCGTATGGGTGGGACCCCACACTGGAGCAGGGGAGGGATGTGAGGAGTTCTTCCCCCAACTGTGAAGCAGTGGCGTAAAACAACGCATAATGGACTGACCGCGACCCCCATTCCCTCTTCCCTGCTGTGCCGCTCGGGGGGGGGAATGTAGATAATGTTAAGCTCGGGAAGTGGGAGGGGTGGAGGAGGTTTTCTTGTTTTTCTGTCTCATTATCCTACTAGTTGTAGTAATAAATGAATAGTTTTTCCCCAAGTCGAGTCTGTTTTTGCCCATCACGGTAAGGATTTCTCCCTGTCCTTATCTCAAACCTCGAGTCGTTTTTCTTAAATTGTCTCTCTTTTCTTAAATTATCTCTCCCTATTCTCTCGGAGGGTGGGGGGATTGAGAGAGAGACTGCGTAGTCTGGTCCGGATCGGGGCTAAACTACGACAGGCCTTCTAAGTATATTACTTTGTATATTCCATAAACTAGCATTAATGCTAGTTCAATGTAGTTGCAGTATTATATATATAGTATTATAGTATTATATACTTCATTACAGCTATAGTAACATTTTAGATCAATGTTACCAAAATACAGCAACTCTCATTTCTACTTAGAAAAACAGCAATTATAGTGATGATTTGATATTTAAGGTTATATGGATTAAATTACGCATCTCAAGCATGCATTTGTCTAGATAGGCAACTCAGAGTTTTAGGTATTTGAACAGCATGTCAACAAGGCAACCCCATAACCTGTTTTAACTTCACAGTTTACAAAAAAAGATAATTAACTCAGAATGTTATTCTTTTAATAATATTTGAGACAGAGAAAATTATTTAAACTACTATATATATTTAAATGCTACACTTTAACTGAGCTCTCATCTATCAGATGAGAGCTGTCAGTCAGAACTTTCTTCAACTTAAAAAAAAATACTGAAAATATTAGCTATCAATATTTTGTCTTCCTTTTGCTAGTATCACAAATCACTGTACACAAATTTTCCTTCTTATTATTCTATTATAGTTATATATGATGCTATAAAATCTGTTTCCCTGTGTTTTAAATGAAGAGGGAAAGTTAGCATTTTGAATTTTGTGAATTCCAAGTATTTAAATTACTGTCATATTACTATGCTTTTTTTCCTTAAATCACAGAACACTTTGGATTAATATCGGCTTAATGGAGCTTTTCTTTGATGTCTGTGACACATTTCCCATTTCTATTAAACTGTTTTGCTTTACTTCAAAGTGCTGTTGATTTATGAGTAATAAATATGCAAAGTGCTAATTTGCCATGTCTGTAGCATGCCTCTTAACTTTCTAGTTATGTGTTTATTGTTGTTCTTGTATTTGTTTGCACATCATTTCATTGCAAGAAAACATTCTGTAGCTAAAAAAATATTTTGATGTAAACATTTTTTGATCTAAGAACACTCTGTTTTCACCTCAGAATCATTATTGGCTTGGTCATGTTTGTAAGTGATGTTCCTGTTACAGTGGTAACATTTTTGCAGTCATTCCCATAGTGACAAAGCCACAGTGTTACTCATATTAACATTCAAATAACACTAATTATTTCATTTTCTTTGAGTTTCCTTTGTTTGCAAAGAATGACTTTCTAATTAATACAGTGACATGGCTATTAAAAAGAAAAAAAAACCCACATATTCTCATCGTCATTATAATTATGGTGGCTGTAATTATAAGACCTTTTAAAAGCAGAGCAAAAATAGCACTCAGAGTGTATTGAGAATCCACTCTTCCTTACAATGGAAGAGAAATCAAGATAGTAGAATAGTTGTACTGATTTTAGCTAAAGAATAGAGGAAAAAGCCATGCCATGTGCTTTCACATCAAAACACTTGTTAACCTATCAACATTGCTTGTATTTTACATTCATTATTAGAAAACTTACCTTCAAAACTTTCCTCAAATCTGTCTCTTGAATTTTTATTTTTGAAAAACTTGTCTTTTCCTCCCTAGTCTTATTTTCAGTGATGTGATGTCTTTATCTGATATTCAGGAACAATAAGGAAAAACAGTGGACAAAGGAGTATCTAGAGAGGAGTATGAAATGAAATGTGAATCTTGCATGAAGGATCTGCAAACTAAATATATTTAGAGTCTGATTCACAAGAGGAAATTTTACAACTTCTTAGTTTAAAGAATAGGTTCCAAGTAGTTTGAATGTTTTTAAGATGTGGGCTACTTAGGTATCTTGGATTCATGTCATGAATAAGCCTAAGTGAGAGAAGAGCAGAGTTGGATGAAAAAAACGTGTTTCTAAAAAATCCTCCCAAATATAGCTTATTCAATGGGCAGGAGGAAGAGAGCAGGAGGAGGTTAAAAAAAATAGGTGTGTATAGTAACCTAATGCTTTGAACACTTGTGCAGTAAGTGATAGACTCCGCATATATGGGGAGCTCAGCTGATATTGAGCCCAACCCTGCTATTTTATTAGCATATGAAATACTTCTTCACATGTAACTGCTACTTTCAAGTAGCAATCTCAGGTTGAAGACAATAAGGAATAGCTGCAAACAAGAGATTCAGCTGTTACTCAGTACATGAATATTTCTTCTCCACTTCTTTCACTTCAAAGTTAAATAGCTTTGCTTAAACTGAAGCTAATTACAACAGTTGCACTTTAGCTGGTGTTTTAACCTAGAGTAGTTTGATTTTGCTACAGATGTATAGTAGTGCTAAAAATTCCATCTCTTCATGGATGAAAAAAAAGTACTCATGCCTCATGTTGGTCCTTCCTCCTCTGCCAAGAAGAAAAAAAAAAGTAACAATAAGAAATAAACAAAAAAATTAGAAATTTATCAACCTGCAATAATGTTACTGAATATGAAGCTGAGCTAGGAAGCAGAAGGAAGGCCTACTGAATTTCTGACTGTACCAAATGATCTATTTTGTATTAACATCAATGCAGAATTTACATTCCAAGGCAGGTATTCTGGAATATAAAATTTCGTTAAATCTTTCGAAGTTTAGCCATTTTATAGCATAATTGCTTAGAGGTAAGCTAAATTAGAACCATGTGTGGTTGAATTGTAACTTGCTTACAGCTTAGTGTGAGTAGACCTTGTTCAAAACTTAGCATAAGTGAATTTTAAATTAAATCTGTTTGTTAGCATGGATGGCTATGCACAGCAGGTAACAAAGGAGTACAGGACATCCTAATTTACAAGATAAGACGAACCAGACCCATGACTTAAGCGGAAAATAAGACTTTCAAATCAGGTAACAGACAATGAATAAAGACACATATCTGAGGGCCTCAGGTGGGGCTTCGACCCATGCCAGAAGACAAGGAAATTAGTGTCCAGCTGCAATCTTTGAAGATGAGGAGATGGCCTATCTAGCGATAAGGATGGGACCCCATGAGGATCAAGAAGGCCCCAGCCCTGAAATACCATTAGACTAACTGATGCATGGACAGCGCATGAAGAGGGCATGAAAGGTGGAGACTAGATTGTGAAGAGTATAATTGCCATGAGGTTTCTTTGTTCTGGGTCCCTTGCGGGAGGGGTGCAGCTCGAGCTGTAATAAACCAACTCTGTGACAGAACCTAGGGTCCGAACTCTTCATCACAGTCGGGGATAAATCTGGATCCAGCTCCACCTAGGCTTCTTCCTGGGAGGAGTTTAGAAAGTAAGGGGATCCAGTCTGAATCCCATGCAAGCGTCTTCCCGGACTCTCCTTTAACAGTTTCCTTGTTGAGAATTTGCTGTGAGTTTCCACAATAATGACATTCTAAGGAAGATATTCTCCTTCCAAGGAATGTAACAGATATTAGCAGCCATCTTCTTCCAAATGCTAAGAAAAGTGGATAGAAACATTGAAGCTGAAGAAAAGAAAATCATCAGAGACCTTATAAACAGAAATTTTAGAGATTTATTGATGTAGAAGATGGAAGACATCACAAACACTTCCAACAACAACAAAACTCATATGAAATACCAGTCTAGAGCCAGAAAAATCATCATTTTGGATAGCTTAATCTAATAGCACTCATCAAGATCCCTGAATAGAGAGAGATGCCGATCAGCTGCATCAAGGAGATGCTATGGTTAGCTGTCCCCAGCAATGCCCTAATGAACACAGAAAGAGTGTTCCTTTAGCAGATGTGGGGGTGATTGCCTTCAGACTGAGGAGTGCCTGCACTAAACTTGAAATGTGAATCCACATGCATTAAACCTCACTTCACCAGAGGCAAGTAGGCTTCCTGGAACTCAGCTCATTTTGATTTAACTGATAATAAATATAGGGGAGCCCATATACTATTACATAGTAATATCAATTTACTGTAAAACTCCAATATACATTCTGAAGCATCTGGGAATTGAATTCCCAGTATTACTTAATTAAACCTAATTTGCATATTTCAAGATGAATGGATTTACTGGTTCTACTCTCCCAGCCAGATCACTGCTGGATGTAGGTAAAGTATGTGGGTAAATGTGGATATTTGCATGACATTTCTTTGTAATTAAAGCCTAAATGCCTTGGGTAGAGTGGTGGAGGTAGAGGACAGTGTCTGGAGTCCTCAGCTTTTCCAGTTTCAACTTCAATGAAGATTTCTTTAGAAATTCTCAGAGAAGAATATATGAAGATGCATATTCACACTATAAAACCCCCTTTTCTTTGACTTGAAGTAACTTTGCTCAAATTTGGTTAATATACTCTATGTGCCAGATGTAAAACCACAGAAAAATTTGTATCTGTAGGTGGTTGTTTCAAAAAATGAGTTGAATGTGAGAGCAAGAAGTAATATTAAATGCCACTTGACAGTTTTGAAATTATAAAATTGAAATTGGGCCATGCTCTTGTGAAGCCATAGAGTAAGGACACTCCTTTACTACATAGGGAACAACAATTCCATTGTAGCAGCATGCAGACATAATGGTTCTGTGGATTTCTTTGTTGGATATGGGACTGTGACCACAATTAAACTGAAAAGTCCATGAAAGAATAGAAGACATAAGAATTTGCATTCAATAAAATATGCAAGCAGGTTCTTTAGTTTATAGCACTATGTGGCAGCAGCTGACGTGCTACCAAACCAGTTAAGGAAAGTCACCGGAGTAAGTTTAGCCAGAGCAGACAGACTGTGAAACAGAACTGAAAAAATATTTCACATCCTTGAAGTCAAAGTAGCTATGATTTGCCCTGCAGTAAATGTCTGCTGTGTGACAGATACAGGTAGTGCTTTGCATCCCATCTTTGAGGGCAGCAGGGAAAATGTACTGCAGAGAGTGTTACGGAGCAATTACGGGAAGGACTGAAAGGCTAAGATTCATAGCATCTGACAATGAGACAAATGGACCCCGCTGTAGTGAGAGATAAGAGATGATGCCTGCACTTAATAGTAGTAGGTCCTGAAGTGCTTACATCTGTAAGTGATGAAAAAGACTGCGGAAAATATTACACCAGCATGCAGAAACCACTGTACCAGGTCAGCCACACTCCAATGCTCCTTGAAATGTATGCTGGTAGAAGGAAAGGCATACAGAGGACTTTCACATCCTTTGAATGTCAGGGAAGGTTCTGTCCTGTGTTGATACTGTTGAGTTTATAGAAAAGACTATGCAAAAAATGATCAGCATAAAGAAACTATGGCTCAGAAATGCTGAATATAAAGATACCAAAATGTATTTGCTACGATAGCATAGGCTGAGGCAAAACAGCAGCACTGAAGAGTGGTATTTCACCCTGTAGCTGGTATTCAGGTCATTAGTAAAGAATATATAAGTTTCACAATCATGACACCTCACAGGACTTCACTCATGCCAAGCTGAAATAATTCAATAGTTTCTAGAAATATAAAATCTGATACCTTTTAGCAAGTGCCTTCCTCTACTCATTTTCTAGCTTTCTCATTTCAATTCATATTTCTAGAATGAATTGTTTCCTTTGAGGGACTGATACACAAAGCCCACTATAGTCCATACAAATTTATTGGGTTTTTTATTTGTTTTGTTTTTAAAAGTGGCACTTACCTATATAAAGATAATAAAATATGAAAGGTAATTGTATATGCTATTTAATTATAACTTTTAATGTAACATATTTGATACATGTGTTTCAGTACGCTGTGTTATTTATCTGATTAAAAAAAAAAGATAAAAAAACACAGTAAAAATGTGTACTTTAAATGCTGTCAATAAATTTGGCTATGTGATGTGAATTCTAGGGACACTGAAGAACACAATGGGTACCGTGAAAAATCTGAGTTACAGGTTTCCTCATAGGAAAGCAATGTAATTCACAAGATATTGATTTGAAAGACTAAAATTTTTCTAGTTGATATACAGCTTAAAAGTTACTTAGGAGAGAGACGATCTGTACAAGAAGTTGATGTTTTCCATTATAATCCATTATATTATATGACTGAATTAGATTCAGATTTAGATCCAGGCACTTTAAGATACAAAGTGTAAGTTCAGGTTATAGAAGAACATGCACAGAAAATCCATTCTAACCTCTAGGCCTATGGATTACATAAAAGTAAGCCATATATATTCCAAAATGTTTGGCATATTAGTAAAGATTTTGGGAATTCAGCTAGTAGTAGTGACTGTGGATCAGAAATACACCCATATTAAAAGAAAATCATAAATATTTAGTGTTTCAACAGCATGCATGCTTTAAAAGTATCTGAAAGCAGATGAGTGGTTTAGATTAAAACTAGAATTTCTGTAGTAAAATCATCTTGGAAAGAAGTATAAGAAAAAAAGAAGAAAAGAGAAGAAAAAAATCATACTCTTCCTGACATTCTAGTCCTTTTTGGTGTAAGACAAAACTTGACATTTACTCAACTTTAACACATGTACATGGTAGTACTACCATGTCATAATAATAAGAATGTCACATTAAATCCATAATATCATAGGTAAGGAACAAAATAAAACTTTGATTTTTATGCTGTCCAGAGAAAATTTTATAGCAGGTACCCAAATATCATCCTAATACTTTACTGAAATTGAAAGTTTAAACCTTCATACACACAGATACTTAGATACGTAGTCCAAAGAGTGGAAGAAGGAGTCTTCTCTCTCAGCAGTGTATAAGTGTGTACGTGGACTGGTAACAGCCCAGGAGAATATCTCGAGGTAATAAAAAAAGACTCAGAAGGACTGGAGTTTGAGAGTTTACATGGCTGTTCTACCACCATCTCCACAAGAAGGCTGCATTTCATGCTTGGAATTGGTTCTCAATTGTTTTGCATTTGGCTTGTGTTGCATAGGACTGAAAATGAACTAGAAATGGTACATGGAGTATAGAGACCTGTGTTGTTTGCAATCATATTTGTGGCTACAAATTCATTGATGATCATCATAAAACTCACTCAAATCCTAGTTCCCATGAAGGTCCATTTCCCATAGCACTGGCTTCTGTGGCAGCGTAGAAAGAATATTTGAGTCTTGCAAGTCTTTCACATAAGGCACAAAAATGTAAGTGTACATGGACTTGTCAAGGCTGGATCTGGATTTATGCAAGGTGAATACCAAATTTGTCAGTTAGGAGTTTACACCCTGCATTTTGAAAGCATTGTAAAGTGGAACAGGAAAATACATATTTATTTACTTCTCCTGAGCTGTCTGCTACTGAAATATTATTCCTTCTGGCCTTACACAAAATAGATTATTTCCTCTAAAACTTCTGATTTCTTCCTTTATGTGTCATGATAGGGGGCATTTAAAAAAAAAATATTGATAGTAGTAAATTTTTAAAAAATTAATTAACTGACAACATAGTCAAATGAAAGAAAATTTATCTGACCAGAAAGATGATATGTGTATATAGAGCACAAAGTAACTGTATTTTGCAAAGCTGCAGTGCTTTCTGAGAAGTCCCATGGTCAGCTTTACAAAGCAGTCTTGCACTGGAAATAGTAAGAATAGAGTATTCTGCTCCAACATGCAGAATGATGCCTCTATTCCTGATCTTGATTCTACAGAATTCTGACTCTCACTATCAAAATTTAGCTCATGTTTTCCACATTAAAAAAAAAAAAGCCTCATACTTGATGTATTATTTTCAATTTAAAAATATATTTATATATCTATATTCTTTCTTTATTATTTCTCTGTGGGACAGATTATACCTATAATTAACTATTGCTCATTAATATAAAATAACATAATAAGGTATCATATGCATGTCTATCACAATACAAGACAGGGAAAAAATGATTACTTTATTCCCAAGCAGGGTTTACTTTGAAGCATATTAATTTGATCTCAAATTTGTATTATTTGGTAAAAATTAGGTATACGGTATCTCAAAATAACTCCACTAAAATTCCACTAGTTTCACCTGCAAGGATAATGCTGCAGCTTAGCAATACACTTAGATGGGAAAAAAAAAAAAAGGCAGTGTGTATTAATATCATAATACCTGAGTTGTGACTTAATACAACTATTTGGATCCTAAAAAAAAAGGATGTATGAATTCAGGCAAAGTGCCCATGCTCAAATTTTCAATTGCAGATAACAAGTTTGATAGCTTAAGTTTTCAAAATTTGGAGGGATTTTAGTTTTCAGAGAGACCTTGAGTATGGAAAAAAAAAAAAAAGAATCAGTTTTTAATAGTCAGAATTCTTCTCACTTGACTGTGTGGAGTGAAGTATGTTTTTAAAGAAGAACATAGAGGCGAGTTCACGTTCAGGGCAGAAAGTAAAAACCCCTCCTTGCCCAGGTGCCTTTGTACAACAGATATGAGGCTCTGCATGTGGAAGGCCAGTCAATGGATGATGTGGATGACAATCCATCCACACCAGAGATGTTGTCAAGCTCAACTCCCTGTATCACATTCATCTCCACGAGGATGAAAAGACAGGTTACAGTTGTAGGTGACTCCTTTCTGAGGGGAACAGAGGGTCCAATATGCCAGACAGACCCTCCTGTTCGGGAAGTGTGCTGCCTCACTGGGGCTCTGGTTAAGGATATCACTAGGAAACTTCCTAGCCTGGTATGGCCATCAGATTATTACCCATTACTCTTCTATGTGTATGGCAATGAAGTTGCAACATGTAGTCCAAGAGTGATCAAAAGAAACTTCAGGGCCTTGGGACAGTTGGTAAGGGAATCTAGAGCACAAGTTATTTTTTTCCTTTCTCCTTCAAGTTGCAGACAGCTACACTAGAAGAAACAAATGGACACAGTCTATTAATATATGACTTCATGACTGATGTCACCACCACAATTCTGGGTTTTTCAACAACGAGATGGCCTACATGGCACCAGGACTGCTGACGTCAGATAGGATTCACCTTTATCAAAGCGGGAAGAATGTCTTTGCTCATGACCTAGTGGAACTCATTGACAGAGCTTTAAACTAGGCTTGAAGGGGGAAGGGCTTGCCTGTGATAAGCTGTGGGATAACACGCCAAGATTTGAGGGACAGGATGCTAGCGAGGGCCCTCAGCCTGTTGCTCTGAGATGTGTTGAACACACTGCAGCACACTTGAAGTCTTATGGAGATATGATAATGGGAGCCAAGAGGGAAACATCAGTGAATTACCTCAATGGAATCAAAGTGTGTCCCTCTAGAAAGTTACATGCTCAACAGCCTAGTTGGAGTACCTTTACACTAATGTATGCAGTGTAGGCAACAAACAGGAGTAGCTGGAAACCACCGTGCTGCTAGAAATCGAAGACGTAGTTGCCATTACTGAAACCTGGTGGGACAAATCCCATGACTGGAGAGTGACTATTGATGGCTACAGGCTGTTCAGAAGGGACAGGTGAGGAAGGAGGGGCAAAAGGGTTGGCTTCTACCTCAAGAAATGGATAGATTGTGAAGGGCTATCTCTGAAGAATAGCCATGAATCATAGAATCATAGACTCTCAGAATCATAGAATCTTTAAGGTTGGAAAAGACCTCTAAGATTATCAAGTCCAACCAATTAACCTAACACCACCATGTCCACTAAACCATGTCCTGAAGTGCCACATCTACATGTTCTTTGAACACCTCCAGGGATGGTGACTCTTGTCACCATCTTGTCAGGTTCTTGTCCTGCTGGAAAACTTCAACCACCCCAACATCTGCTGGAAAAGTAATATGGCGAGCTGTAGACAATCCACAAGACTCCTGGAGTGCATTGAGAATAACTTCTTAAGCCAGGTAATAGATAGCCCTACCAGAGGGGATGTAATACTGGACCTGTTGGTCACCAAAGTAAGTGAGGTAATTGGTGACATCAAGATTGGAGGCAGTCTGGGCTGCAGTGATCATGCACTAGTGGAATTCACAGTCCTGAGGGATATGGGTCAGGCAAAGAGTAAAGATAGGGCCCTAAATTTTAGGAAAGCAAACTTCCACCTGTTCAAGTTATTAGTCAGTAGGAACGCCCGGGAAACTGCCCTTAGGGAAGAGAGAGCAGAACAGAGCTGGCAGATCTTCAAGCTTGCTTTCTATAAAGCACAAGAGATCTTGATCCCCAGGTGTAAGAAACCAAGCAAAGAATAATAAGAGGGGCTTCTAAAAGTACGTCAGCCAGAAAAAGAAGGTCAAAAAAAACATACCTCCCTGATAAGTATGACTGGCAAGCTGATAACAACATATGAGAAGGCTGAGGTACTCAGTAACTTCTTTGCTTCAGTCTTCACTGGCAACCTCACTTCCCACACCTCGCAAGTGGATGGATCACAAGATAAGGATTAGGGGAGCAAAGTCCCTCCCACCGTAAGAGATCAGGCTCATGACCACTTGAGGAACATGAATATACGTAAGTCTATGCGATCTGATGAGATTATCCCAAAGTCTAAGGGAATTGGCTGATGCAGTTGTGTTCTGGACTTGTTTAGTGAGGGGCGGGGGGGCTGATATCTGTCGTGGCAGCAGGTGACTCCTCTGCTGACTGGAAAAGTGAAACTCTGCACTCATTTTTTTGTTTTTTAAAGGTAGAAAGGAGGACTCTAGGGATTACCAACCTGTCAGTCTCACATCTGTGCCTGAGAGGATCATGGAATAGGTCCTCCTAAAAGTTATGCTAAGGCACATGAAGGACAGGGAGGTGATTTGAGACAGCCAGGATGGCTTCAGCAAGGGTAAGTCCTGCCTGACTAATGTGGTAACCTTCTATGATGGAGTGACTACATCAGTGGACAAAGGAAGAGCTACGGATGTCATCTATCTGTACTTCTGTAAGGCCTTTAACATGACCTCCCACAACATCCTTCTCTCTGAATTGGAGAGAGATGGATTTGATGAATGGACTATATGGTGAATGAGGAATTGGTTGGATGGTTGCAGCCAGCAGGCAGTGGTTAATGGCTTAATGTCGAGACAGACGTCGATGAGAAGTGGTGTCTCTCAGGAGTCTGTACTGGGACCAGTACTGATTAATATCTTCATCAGTGACATAGACAGTGGGATCGAGTGCACTCTCAGCAAGTTTGCAGATGACACCAAGCTTAGTGGTGCAGTTGACACACTTGAGCAGTGAGATGCCATCCAGAGGGATCTTGATATGCTTGAGAAGTGGGCCCATGTGAACCCTATGAGGTTCAACAAGGCCAAGTGCAAGGCCTTGCACCTCGGTCAGGGGAATCTCCAGTATCAATACAGGCTGGGAGATGAAAAGCTTGAGAGTAGCCCTGAGAAGGACATGGGAGTACTGGGTGTTGAGAAGCTGAACATGAGCCGATAATGTGTGCTTGCAGCCCAGAAAGACAACCACATCCTGGGCTGCATCAAAAGAAGCATGGCCAGCAGGCTGAGAAAGGCAATTCTGCCCCTCTACTGTGTCCAGCTCTGGAGTCCTCATCACAGAAAGACATGCATCTGTTGGAGAGAGTCTAGAGCAGGGCCACAAATGTGATGAGAAGGATGGCACATCCCTACTATGAAGAAAGGCTGAAATAGTGGGATTATTTAGCCTGGAGAAGAGAAAGCTCTGGGGAGACCTTATTGCAGCCTTCCAATACTTAAAGGGGGCCTACGGGAAAGGTGAAGACAAACTTTTTTAGCAGGGTTTGTTGCGACAGAACAATGCATAATTGTTTTAAAGTAAAAGCAGATTCAGACTGGACATAAGGAAAAAAATTTTACAATGAGTGTGGTGAAACACTGGAACAGGTTGCCCTGAAAGGCAATGGATGCCCCATCCCTGGAAATATTCAAGGCGAGGTTGGATGAGGCTCTGAGCAACCCGATCTAGTTGAAGATGTCGTTGCTCCTTGCAGGGGGTTTGGACTAAATGATATTTAAAGGTCCTTTCCAACTCAAACTATTCTATGTTTCTTTGATTCTATGATGCTATTAAACAGGTGTTTAACATCTTCCATTTTTTTTTTTTTTATTGGAGACAGAGGAACATAGGATTATAGAGATTCTTTGAAGCACTAGTTCCTGTTTCTTGCCATTCGTGAACTTAGGAAACTCCGCTTGAAACACCAATAGACAGTTTTACTGTAATTTTTTTTTTTTCCCAGAACTTACTCATTTTCATAATATATAACAATGCAAATGCAAGTAGATTGTGCTATTTAGGCACCAGTGAGTTAATTCCTAATTTTAAGAGTTGTGGGAATCCATTGATTGAAGAAAGCAGGATCTAACTTACACATATTGGTGACAGGTGAAATCACTATAATTGAAGGATTACTTTTAGCAGTTAAACGATCGAATATGGACCAAAATAAGTATCTAAACAAAAAACTTGAAGTACATGCCCAAATGAGGCTGACCTGTATGCAATGACACATGGATTACCTGCTTACGCATTTGATGCATTTTTCACTATTCTGAGCAAGCATCAACTCACTTATATTAGGATAAAATAAAAATATATTGGAAATAAGCATAAGAATTCTGTTAGTCTAACACATTACTTTTCTGCAAAATTAATGACAATGTAAGCAACTGAAGATAAGAAACACAGTTTCATAGTAACATGACGGGAAATAAATTGTTAGTACCTAAAATAGTAAAGGGTATAAATAAGAAGTCTTTTCCTAAGTACTTTCCTTTCTCCCAACTGAAGTTATGTTGTGAGAAATGATACTTATCAATCTGTATTAATAACATTTAGGTTTGGATAGCCATAAAAAAATTTACGAAAATACATCTGAAGGTTACATCTCTGCTGTATCTTAATATTATTATGGCAGACTATGTAACACAAACACAGACCTTTCAGCTAATGTTCCATCTATAAATCACTAAAAGTGATGTTTTGACAGCAAAGGGTTTTATCTACTTTTAAAAAATATTTCAGTACTATATGGAGAAGCTGCCAAGGCCAAGGTTACTGCTTCTTTCAAAGAGATAAGCAGTTAATAAAAGTATATTTTACCTGACTAATTTATCGTGTGCATCTTCGTTTAGCCAAATTCAGAGCATTATAATATTTTCACTAAATCACTGAAAATTTTGTAGTGAAACATGTAATGTTTTGTTTTTAAGACCTGGGAGTGGAAGATACTACTGTGAAAAATAAAACAGAAGTGGTTTGTTGTTGTTTTGTTTTGTCTGGGTTTAGTCTGGTTTGGTTTAGTTTGGTTTGTTTGTTTCAATATAATTGTTTTATGTTGGGGTTTATGTCAGGAAAGAAGGGAAATCACATTTCAATTTCAGTGCTCTCCAAATATATAAACACTATTTCTAACAGAGACCTATTAAAACATTTTACTAGGAAGAATAAAGGAAAGCTAGTTTATGATTCTCAGTATAAGGATACAAAGAATAAGCATTTCATTACTAGGGTAATCCAAAATTTTTTATTAAAATACAATTTCTTCATCCTCTTTTTCTTCAAATTACATAATTCTATCAATGTGTCTTTCCTCAGTTGGTTATGGACTTTTGCCATATTCTTAGAAATCTCAAACTTTTGCTTTGTATTGTGGAATATCTGATAAAAGCCTCTTCTTTTGACAAAGCAAATGCTCATACTCCCCATCATTGTACTCACAAGCCCCCACATATAACTCTAATATGTCTGTAACCGCATTAATAAAGTTATTTATTTATTCATTATTGTGATTATGTGGTGTACAATGTAGTTTTTTAATTATTTTTATTTAAATGTACTTTAAAGAGGAATAACTCTTAAAAAAAAAGTTTTCCATGAACAGTTGCTCAGCGATAGCAGGTAGGGCTTATGCAGTTTCACATTAGCTCTCTAAGAGTTAACTGTATCTCTCTCTCTCTCTCTCTTTTCATTATGGAGGGAATCTGGTCAACTAGACTAGGCTAGACATCTAGCTATATATCATATACACTTTTTCTGTGTAAGGCTTACTTCAATACAGTAACGGTGTCTCTTGGGAGACAAATGCAGTCATCTTGTATAGTTTTAAATCCTATATATACAAAAATCCTATTGACCTCTTCAGATAGTTTGGACTTTCTCAAGCATTTATGAACTAGCCTAACTCCAGCCTAACTTTCCACTTAACTCTTCATGTTATACTGTAATCAAAGAACAAATGTTGCAAAAGAATAAGAAAACACTTAATAGTAAATATTGATAGCTTGGAGAAAATAAAGATTTCTCAAACTCTAAAGTCTTTTAAAAAGACATAAATATTAATTTAAAAACTACAGTGAATTTAGTACAGCCAGACGTTCTCCAAAATTTCCAAAACATCTGTGATATTTTGGAAGATCTATCAGTTCAAATAATCATAATTTGTTGAGAAGCAACTTTCACACACTTAGTTCATTATTTTGAACTACTTTAAAATATTGAAGCATTAAAGGAGAACAAAGACATGTTACATTTGTAGCAGTACATGATAAGTAGAGAAAAAAATATGTCCCTCAGAATAGACACACTCGCATCCAGGAAACTCATAGTTGTGATACGTAAAATCTATTCTTATTAAAAATGTTCAACACATGCTTCTTAGAAATGTTACTTTCTAAGACTGTTCGTATGATATTTTTGGTAAATTTGAAAATACTGAAAGTCTTAGAAGAAATTATCATAGGATAGGTTAATCACTATTCAGAGAAATCTGGATAATCAACAGAAGGCTAAGACACTGCCTACTTCTGTAGATCTCAACAGCACATTCTTCTTTAACTAGTCTCATCTATCAGTGTTGTTAAATCTCTTTTGATAGAATTCGTGTTGTTATGTGTCATCTGAGTGGGGGGAAGAAAAAAACTCCAACAAAACATCTCTTTTATTGCCCTCCAAAATAAGATGAAAACTTTTTATTTTTTGTGTATGTGAAACTCCACTCATGCCCTGGCAAAATGTCTAGGTCCATAGTGCAAATGTCTGATAATCTACCAAATCAGTGGTCATTTTTCATGTCACAGAAGTGAATGAAGTGACCTTCATTAACGTCAAGGACTCAGGAGTATATCTGTTCACTTTCCAGCACTCCCTGTACCAATTAATGACTCTCTTTATGTTTGTTTTTTTGTGTGTGTGTTAATTTAAATATAATTTAACATGAAAATATACAAACTTCTGCTGACCTTGCTGTTAAGTGTTTTTAAGTGTTAACTCAGAATCACATTATAAGCAAAAGGAACAGATCTTATGTAATTGAAGATCCAAGGATTTATTATTGGCCTAATTATCTTAACAATTTAAACAACATACAACAAATACTTACCACTAGGCCAGCTACAATATTACTAATAGTTACATTCCAAATGACTACAGAAAACCTTGCTTAGAATCGCTCTGAAATATGTCAACATGCTAATATTCATGTTTAGCAAGCACAGTAACATGAGTTCACTTATTTGTCTTTTCCACCATCTCAAATTCTTGTAATGTTAAATATCACTGCCTAATTAAAACAACTACAGAGATAAGACTTTCCGTTTGCTGCTCGTTTACACATTCTAGTAAAGTTAATTCATGTCAAGGGATAAATTTCCTTGATCCAAATGCAATACAGTGTGTTTATGAAATCTCATTATCAGTGGTTTGATATGCTTAATCAATTCAGAAAAAAATTCAAATTACAAAGAAATTGTTAAGAAATGAAATACATGCAGATAAAAAAACCCCACAAACATAAAGGGCCTCTTATCCATAGTTATCATTATAAAGAGCTGTCTGATTACTGATCTAGAGATTGTTCATTCAATGCAGCATAAATAGGATTTATGTGATGATGAAATATGACTCTCAAACTGAGAAACTTCCATTAATCTTAAGTGTCCTGCATGGTTTGTGGTTTTTACTCACTGTATAAAAGAACTTTAAATCTACTTCCATGCCAACTGGGAATTAAATTCTTCAAAATCTACTAAAGATTATATCTAAGGTTCTTAGAATCCCTCTTCTTTCTGTCTGTTAGGTTAAAAAAAAAAAAAACAAACTTTCGTTGAATAAAAAGGTTTTAATAATAATTGTCTTGGCCAAGAGCGATTTTTCTAAATTCAAGAATTGGAGATGACGCTAACCATCATTTCCTACCAAACTTACCAGAAAAGGGAATTGTGAGTTGAAGGGGGTGGATGAATAAGCCCATTCAGTCACAGAATATGTTGAGTTGTTGAACTAATAGTGTTCTGGTTAATTCTGTCAATACTAACAGAAAAACGTCTTAATACTTATTAAAATAAGACTGCAAAATTTCTGAGAGATTTTGAGATAAAGATTTCAGGACTAACTTAGCCCCATCTAAAGTCCTATTTTGTGCTTCTGAAAGAATGATGAATGTCACTAACTGGCATGTTTCTGTTTCAATGTGTTTTAATTCTAGTTATAAAATTGCCATCTTTAATTGAGGATTAGGAAATAGCAGTGATCTCAGCCTATCTGTGTTTATTTTTCCACTATGATTTTGTAGCTCTAATGAACAGATATGCCATCTGTTCTTTGTTGAAGTAGAGTGGAGGATGAATAAAACCGAAATGTACCATCAAGCACTTAAATACAGTATTTCACAAAACCACTAAAAATCCTCTTGTATGTATTTTACAAGGGAATTTGTTGTCCTGATTTTGCTTGGATGGAACTAAATGTCTTCTCAGTAGCTGCTGTGTTTTGGATTTAGAAGGGGATTTGGTACAAGGAGTCATAGAATCATAGAATGGTTAGAGTTGGAAGGGACCTTCAAAGGTCATCTAGTCCAACCCCCCTGCAAGGAGCAGGGACATCCCCGAATAGATCAGGTTGCTCAGAGACTCATCCAGCCTGGCCTTGAATGTTTCCAGGGATAGGGCTTCCACCACCTCTCTGGGCAACTTCTTCCACTGTTCTACAACTTCCACTGTAAAAAATTTTTTCCTAATACCCAATCTAAATCTACCTCCCTCTATTTTAAAACCGTTACCCCTCGTCCTATCACAACAGGCCCTACTGAACAGCCTCTCCCCATCTTTCTTGTAGGCCCCCTTGAGGTACTGGAAGACCCCTATCAGGTCTCCCCGGAGCCTCCTCTTCTCCAGGCTGAACAGCCCCAACTCTCTCAGCCTGTCCTCATAGGAGAGGTGCTCCAGCCCTCTGATCATCTTCGTGGCCCTCCTCTGGGCCCTCTCCAACTGGTCCATGTCCTTCTTATGTTGGGGGCTTCGGAACTGGACACGGTACTCCAGATGGGGTCTCACCAGGGCAGAGTAGAGGGGGGAGAATCACCTCCCTCGACCTGCTGGCCACGCCCTCTTGATGCAGCCCAGGATGTGGTTGGCCTTCTGGGCCAAAAGAACACATTGCTGGCTCATGTTGAGCTTCTCATCCATCAGTGCTCCCAAGTCCTTCTCCTCAGGACTGCTTTCGATCCATTCTCTGCGCAGCCTGTATTTGTGCTTGGATGCCACGATCCAGGTGCAGAACCTTGCACTTGGCCTGGTTGAACTTCATGAGGTTGGCACAGTCCCACCTCTCCAGCGTGTCAAGGTCCCTCTGGATGGCATCCCTTCACTCCAGCGTGTCGACGGCACCACACAGCTTGGTGTCATTGGCAACTTGCTCTATCCCACTGTCCATGTCGCCGACAAAGGTCTTGAACTGGGCTGGGCCCAACATGGACCCATCAGGGACGCCACTTCCACATGAAGAATGTTGATAAACACACTGATGTTTTCACATGTTGCTAAAGAGAGCAAGGACATTTTCCAGCTCCTCGGGTTTCACTAATGTGCATGTGCAGGAAGCTTGGTGGAGTACAGTTCACGCAGTTTACCCAAACTGGCCAAAGACAGTATTCCATACCATAAACGTCATGCTTAGTATATAAGCAGGATTTGGCTGGGGGGCATATCTCTCTCACTCCTTTGCTTGCTGCTCAGTTTCATTTCAGTGATCACTGCTCAGGATGGGCTGTATCAGTCATTGGGACATCAGGTGGTAAGAAATTGTGCATTATCTGTTTAGTATATTTTAGTATCTCTATATTTTATTGTTGTCATCTTCCTTTGCTATTTTACTAAATTGTCTCCATTTCAATCCATGAGTTTTCCTTCTTCTTGTTGCTATTCCTCATCCTGATGGGGAGGGGGAGCAAGCAACTACGTGGTAACTAAGGCTAAACCACAACACTGTTAAAATGAAATTACATCAGATTTTAAAGAATAAGGATTGTTTTGGGGATCTTTGAAATATTGGAGGGTAAGTTTGTAATTTACTTGTGTAACATCCTGTTTACCCAAATAATGACATATTCCCCTCAGTTTTATACATCACAGCAAGGAAAAAAAATAAAAGCTTCTAGAAATTAATGACTGGACAGAAGGAGCGAAGGGTACTTGATTCTTCCTCATGCACTGTTCCAACATTTTGCATTTGCAAAGCTGTGCAGATATGTCTGCCCTCTACTAAAGAAGACAATTATTTCTATGAATGTTACTCGTATTCACTTTTTCGGTGTGTATTCTCCACCCACGTTGATAGATTTGCGTGTAGACACACACACACACAGATACACAAATATGGGGAGGCATACCCACTACAACTAAATTTTCATGGTTCCAAGGAAGTCAACTGGATTGATGCTGATTAAAACAATTTGTTTGGACAGCGACAGCTACATATAAAGATATACAAGTACTTGTACTCGAAACATGCTGTGAGTGACAGTAAGTAACATGAAGCTTAAAATTCTGGCATCTTTTGGACCATTGTGAAGATTACTGTACACGTTCATGCTACGGTTGCAACCAAACCAAACCCAGCCAAAGGTTTGGGGTTTTGGGATGGTTTTGTTTTGTTTTGTTTTGTTTCTGACAAAAAAAAAAAAAAAAAAAAAAAAAAAAAAAAAAAAAAA
>WHYT01015905.1:51865-82364 GCA_009806455.1 Tetrax tetrax
CTTATCCAACAAAAAAAAAAAAAAAAGAGTTCAACCTCACTAGAGCAACCAAATGTATTCACACTTTGATATCACCTTGAAACCAATATGTCACTTTTAGAGGTAATTCTTTTAACTTTGAAGATGAACAACCTGAGAACCAGCAGTTTTCACTGTATTTCACAGTTTGATGGTTTCAGCTGAGCTATTATCATCCTTGAAACATGCCATTTCACTTTTTCCTGGTTTTGACACTTTAAGATTCAGAGTAGCTATTATCTACCCACAATTCAAAAAGGCCTTGTATTTCCTAGTCTTTATAAAATTTTTCTTGCGAGTTTAATACTGCACAGAACAAAAGAGGAAAATGACAAACTGAACATTAAAAGTGTTTATATTGGTGCTCTAAGATAAAACTTGTGAACTTTCCAGAAGCATAAATGCATCTTTTGCTTCCTGTTGGCTCCTAAACAACTTTCATTTTCCTCTCACTTTACACTGCAGATGTCTTGCAGATCTGACAGTTACAAAACAGCATTCACATCACACTCTTGCCTCTGACTTTCATGTTACAATTCTTAACGTTATAGATATACTCTATTCAAAGACCTCTACCTGCTCTAGTGAAGTCTCTTGATCACACTCATCTCTGAATGAAGACCATTACCAATGCTTAGTGCCACAATGACACTTTGGCTTAGTACAACCTCATAACAAGGAAACGAAATAAGAAGTCAAAAATACTTTTGAGATTCAGTTGAAGGGTGTTTGTTATTCAGGTATTGATCATCCCTCAGATGTACAGTAATCAACAGATTAGGAGAACAGGCCTCAGCCTGTTTATTTCATAAATCTCCCCAGAATTCTCTTCTAAGATGGTTGGGATAGAAGCACTTTGTACTTCTTAATCTGAAAACATTATTCAATTTCATTCGATATTAAGATGTCCATTCTTAATAATCTCTGTTGCTTTCTATTATATTAAATTCGGCCAATATGCCCTGCTATGTATATATATATATGGATATTATTGTTGTAGTCAAAAAAGTACAAATTACAAGGCATATCATTATATACAATTACTTTTCACTTTCCTCATTTAGTTTTGTGCTGATGCAATAATGCTTTTAAGAAAGAAATTTCATTCAGGGAGGAGTCAATGACAACCCTTCAACATAGGCTACTAAATGTTTTGCTGAAGAGTAGTTTTCTTTCTTTGTAATTTGCTAAGGAAGTTTCTTTATATTGAAACATTCATGACTTGGATCCATACAAGCACTCCCTTGCTCCTTCTCTGGTTTCACAGGATATAAATTAAAAAGAAGTTATTATTTAGGTATCAGCAGTACTGGAAACATAAGAAAGCTTTGTAAAGAGTTATCTTATAATGAGAAATTCTGGATGTTATAGATCCAAATATTTTCCCTTGTTAACATCATGTGATGGAAAGCAAACAAAGCAAATATATAGAAATAGATAATATCACAGAGATTCATGGGTCTGCAGAGATGTCTGACTTGATTAAAGTTCAGATATATAGATTTGGAACATTATATAATGTACAGTGTATATCCTGCTACCTATATCAACATAAAGAGTTTACAGACAAAAATATTAACAGCAGTTCAAAACCACCTTTCTTCAGGAGAAATATAAAAAGGAAGCCAGAATTTTCAATGCTTTATCACAGTCCATCTTCTATTACCTGTACAAAAATTTCTGGATTTTAAGAAATAAAGTTACAAAAGTTTATGTTGAACACTGCTTAATATCAGTTTGTTTGGTCCTTTATACTTCTATGGAAAGTTTGAACACAACTTTTTATATGTAAACTGTAGGCAAGTATGAGTTGATGAAAGAAGGAATCAAAATGCTGTGCTGTATGAAGGTTTCTATTACAAATTCATATTTTTCAACAAAAGCATCATACAAAAGTTATTCTAAAGAATAGATTTATAGAAATGCTGGAGAGTATCACTATCGATTAAGACAAACCTTTTCATTGAAGTTAGTGCAGACTTCTCAAACTCTGACTTCAGTCCAACTGTTGGCAACCATTATGAAGTAAAAGGAAATGTACAAAGCTGTCAACGTAAGTCATACCTTGTGGATAGAAAAATATATGACCATACCTATAAATTAGTTACTTTCTGCAGTAAAGTTGATGTCTCAGGTTCATATGGGGATCATAACTTTATAAAGGAAGGGCTGTTTACTTGAATGAGCCAATAAAACAGAAACTTAGATCTTCCTAAAGACAGAAATATAGTGAAGATTATATAGGACTTTTCAAACTTTTCAAGTGCTACATGTTCTGGTTTTATTTGGTGGGGGGAGGGGGGGTGTGAGGTGATAGCTAATTCTAGAATTAGAGAAAGAATTAGTTTATAGCTATCTGGTATTAACTACAAAATAAGAAAGGATACTGAAAGATATTATTAATAGGGTTAGTTTCAAACAATGATAAACCATTTCCATGTTTTAATATCTTTTTTTTTTTAACAGATGCGTGTTAGGTTACAAGAAATTCTGTGACCCACAGATAAATCTGACAGTTGAATGTAATGCCCTTTGAATGAACTCATTATCTAAACAAAACCTTAACAATTTCTTCTTAAAAAACAGAATGTCTTGCAGTGCCCTCAAAGGCATAAAAGCTAAAAGTCTGTTCCAAAAATTAAACATGTTTTGGAAAAAAAAAGGTCCTATTAGGAATCAGGCTGCTCTTTAATTTGGATCAAGGAAGATAAGAGGAAGATACAGGCTGCGATGTTCTGTCTCTGAAGAGTCATCAGTTAGAAAGATGCAGGTAAGAAAATAAGAATGTGCAGATTTAAACAGATAGCTACTAGAGATATTTTTTTTTGTCAGTAAAAGATCGTCTGATTACAACCCTTGTCTCTTATCTATTCTAAAAAAAAAAAATCCAAAATTAAGCATAATCAAGGTGCTTTACAAGATTGAACACTTTTATAATTCAATGGGCGTGTGTTTCTAAGTGACAGATGCTTATGAATGGAGCAGAAGTTTCTAAAATGCTGAACTCCAATACGACTGATGATTTTTTTTACTTGGTTTTAGAGCTTAGCATTATTTCTTCTATTGTGTTTTCAATTTTTTTTTTATTAATCTCAAATTTGTTTATTTTTAATGGCTTTAGATCAGTCTTTGAGACAACACTCTTTAGCTCCAACCATAAATACAATGAGAAATTAACAAGCCTCCACTGGTTTTCTCATAACGGTCAAGCTGAATCCTTTGTTCTGTAAGTTGCACGTATTTTGTTATACTCTATATTCAATGTTGCAGATTCTGCAGCCTGAGGCAAGGCTGCTGCAGCTCCGCACTCACTAGGTGCAACCAGGAGGGAGGCTGAGGATGCACTCACTCCCAGTGGGCACACGCACGTAGAACACATGTATACACTTATACACAGCTGGGCACAGAGATCACAGGCAGACACACTTAGTCCTCACATGAACGCAGACAGCATCAGTGGCCTCATCCTGCTCCTTTCTCTGGCTAAGCAAGAGAGAGACAGTGAGGATATATACACAGATATAAGCACAAGGTGGATCCCTCAGGCAGCTGGGCTCAGACACTTAAGTCTGACCACTAGCTGGTCCTGGATCCCAGTCTCCCCAGTTTCTGGGACAGGGACACACAAAACAGAGGCTGTAGCTCCTGCCAGTACAGACTGTCTCACTTGTGCACACATGCACACAGAGATGCATAGATACACACAGACACCTGCACACCCAGAGATGGCCAGGACATCACTGGTCCACCTGATAGCCAATTCCACCATGGTCTTACCGTTAGAGACATACACACAACCTTGGCTCCCAGGTTACTTAATCTACTCTCTGGCTAGTCTGGTTTAATTTTTGCTAGTGATCACACAAACTTACACACCTGCACTTGGTCCAGTTCCTGGCAGCATGGACACACAGGCCTCTATGACCTCAGGTCCCACTCCAGTTGTTGGCACATAAGTCCACTCACTCTGGTCTCTCCAGTTGCTGGTGCCACGACTCCAGGGCCCACTGACCACTGGTCTGACACCAGTGGCTGGCACTCAGACTCTGACCCTCCCTCTCCCCCAGCGCTGAACCGAGAGCCCATCCACCAGGGAATGAGTTACAAATGGCATTTTATAAGGCAGGACAGACTGCACTGATCAGACACAGAGCACTGCCAGATGAGTATACCGAGCAGCTACACGTTTACATACAACCAGATCTTTTTATCACCTTATTGCTCTATTTTCCCTTTTTTGGTCCTCCCCAAATCACCTGCTTCCCCCCCTTTCTCCACCTTTACTTCCTTCCCTAAGCCTTACAAGTAAGTCTTGCGCAATCCCAAAATGCTCTTCCCCTGCATCCCATAATGTTTCCCTTATCTCTAGGCATTGACTCCTCTCAGTCCCAAAGGTGCTCTGGAGAGCTATTCTCCTTGACTCCTCCTGATAGGTTTCACACTTGGCTCAGGGGCTGAGAGTCTCCTGGAACAGCCCTGGGAAGGGCACAGACAAAGCGTCCCTTCATTCAGGTTCTTACCTGCCTTTGTGCCCCTGTGCTCCTTTGTGGATGCACAGATGAGCTTTTATAACATAACCTTACAAGCCAAGGTGTGAATTTATACGTACTGACGTGTACATTTCTCAGCCTTAGAAAGTGTCTTCAAGCAGGTAAGTTGTTACAGACAGATTTTGTACCCCATTATCCTTGTTTGCTTTAGGCAGGAACATTCAGAAGACTGAGCAAACTCATCCTGATGCAAAATTATTGTCCTTGCTACTTGGTAATTATAACTAAAGATAAAGCAGATTATACAGCACTGCATGAAGCAGTTAGACATCAATTTTCAATCTGAAAGTTGACAGTGAATATTAATTTCCACATGTGAGGGAGGCTGAGGGGCAGGATTTTCCCTGTGTGTACTCAGAACATCTGTACTCCCAGTGTGCTCAGTCACAATCTTTTTGTTAATTTAATGTATTCTTTATATTGCATTTGAATGTACGTTTCTTGACTAGAAGATGTGTGCACCCTACATATCCTTTGGATAAAGAGCGATGGGAATCATGATTTCTGAGACTCATTATGTAAACTGCTCCCTCAGATCCGTATTATACTACCTTTGAAAATCATTCCACATGTTCAAATGTTCATTTTCATAGCACTTTATTTTTTTTTTCCACAGACAATCTATACCACTGCGGTTTGTACAACAATGTGTCATACTACTATAATCATGTGAATAATAGAAGATATATGACCCAAAGGCTTTTTGTTCCCTGCAGCAGTTCTCCTGGTAATACCTCTGCAGTAATTATGAAGAATCTGCAATGATGTGCAGAGATACTCTTTCCCCTGACACCCTAGGGAATTCTACAGAGGCAAGTCCTTGGACTTAACTAGATTGATGTCCTACAGGTCTTTTTTTTTTTTAGTACAGTGTATGTGGATAATTTTTTATTCTAATGTCTGTGAAGCTCTTCAGAGAGTGATGCCCTTGAACCCCTGCCAAAGTGATTCCCGAGGGTCTTGTATTAGACAAGCATGGTTTGTCCCAAATCCTTCAGAAAAGCAAGTTTATTGCTGTTGGAGATTTTTTAAGAGGGTGATGACTCCTGCAGTGCATATTTACCTAGAATTTCAGGCTGACAAAGCCCCTGAGAATATTAAATGCAGATGTTTTGTCATTTGTTAGTTGTATTCATACAGGACATTTTCCCTTATCATTCTTAAGCACTGTTGCTGATTATTCCTCTCATTTATAAAAGCTTCAGTCTTTTCCACAAGTCTGATGTCACAGGCTTTTCAAAGACTGGTTTGTATTAGTTGAGTACAAACAACATAGCAGTGATGCTGCAAATGTATCTGAAGATCTGTAGTTGTGGGAATCACCAAAGCTGTTACCATAGATGCCACCAAGAAGAACCTCTGAAACAGAATTCAATACAATCAGGGGAGATGTCTGACTTTAGTCAGACAAGGTCACCACTTAATAGCTGGATGCAGAGCCATACTGAAAGAAATGGGAGGTACATACTCTTCATTCCATGCTATGCAAAATTAAAAAAAAAAAAATAGTGGAGAGTTAAGATGATCAGAGATGATACCTCCATCTTTCTTTTCAAGATAATTCCTAGGGTCAGAGTTGGAGGTAAAGATGGACAATGAACCCTAATGCTGATGAAGATAATCTTTGTTTACTGTAAAACCTACTGATTGATCGGGGAACATAATACCTTTCAGCTCTGGATGGGAAAGGAAACCTCAGTGATTTAGCTGAAAAATCTGCCTGAATAGGTGCTTATAGATATTTCTTATCACTGCAGAATTTCCCACAGGTATTTAGAAAAGTGTCAGCAACTGAGGGCAGATCTAACATAATATTCTAAACTAAGTTCTAAGATAAAAAAAAAAATATCCATCATAAATGAATTACTTTAATTACTATTAATCTTTGTTTTATATTTTTTGCAATCTTATTAAAATGTATTCTTGCATATATGGCACAGATTTACATATACTTTTTCCTAATGACTCATTTTCCTTAAAGAAAATAAAATCTCAACCTCCCTGTTGCCCACCTAAAGCCACAAGGATCGCTAATCATTTGGAAATAGTACCAGACTCTAACATGTCCTTCCATACCCTTTCTCTCCTACAGCTCGTTGAATACAACTTTATTAAAATTAGTATATAAGGACTTTTGTTCTTATCTGCCTGCAAGTTTCTCATTAAAGATAGTAGTAATTAGGCTGTCTAATGCTAAAGAAATAATACAGAGTTATGATCTTATGGCTAGCCAGGGGATAAGTATTCTAGTCTTTACTCCAGGCATTCTACTCATTCTTTTACTGTTCAATCCATTCATGCGTCTACTGTGTAAATCCAAAGCTCATGACTTATAAGCAAGATTAGTGAAGATTTGTGACACAGAAGAAATTATCTAACATGTTCACAGGCTCACATGGAAATACGATCACATGGAAATTTTATTCCAGATCCACAAAGAAATGACCTAGTTTAAAAATCATATGCAACAAATGTAACTACGGTAAAATCAGAGCATTCAAAGTATCTGAGATAAAACGTTTAGTAAGTATGCATGTTTTAAGCTTTGCATTTTTAGATTTAGCAAGGTCAGAATATTTTAGAAACAGTCATTCAGTACTGGTAGAATATCAATATGGCAAGATACTAAAAATTATCATCATGCTTTGTAAATTTTTCATAGATTTCATTTGAAGGCATTCACTCTTTTAATCACAAAAAGGACAGTAAATTTTGGGTAAATATAGACATACACACAACTAAAGTATCTTAACAATCATTTGATTCACACCTTCTTGGGTCTTGAAAAATATTACTTTATTTTTCACTCCCAACTTTACGGTTATTTCTGCAACAGCAGTATCTATTTACAGCTTCTGAAATGATAAAGCAGCACTGTAAGGTTGTGAATAGTTCCTTGTTGCCCTGGTGATTTACCATTGCATGTAATTTCAACCTGTTTTTTTTTATATAGCTCCATGTTAATACTTGTGTATAAGCTGTAGAGGGAAAAATATTGATTATTTGCAGTGTGGCTGAAAGAAGCGGTGTATAATAACGTGCCATGTGCTGAAGATGTAATGGTTGACGTTCATTCACAGAACACATAAATGTTAAAGCTCATAATATTCTTTGAAATACAAAGAGGATGCAGTGGTGAACTAAGCAGTTTGCTTTCCTTCTGCTGAAACAAAAAAAAAAAAAAAAAAAAAAAAAAAAAAAAAAAAAAAAAAAGAGGGAAAAAAATCCTGTTTAGCTTTCCCTCATCCTGTCAATTTTCACTAATATGATCCACAATTACACTTGATAGCTATGCAAGACTACTATCAATTCAGTGATCTAACATGTCATTATTTTTTTACAAAATGTAATATAGACAGTAAACCCACACTTACATTTAAAGACAGATTTTTACAGGTAACAAGGTAGTTACATCAAGTGCAACACAATGTACATGAAACTCTCATACCACTTCTGGGAAACATTCTTAGCATGACTCCATTGCCAACTCCCTCCGCACGTGCTGTTCTACATGCAGGAAAGCATTTGAGATTGCTTGCGCTGGAGGAGAGGGATTTTGTATGACACTTGAGTTTATTTCCTCATTGTCTTGTCAGTTTGTGTACTTTTCATGAAGTGGTTTTAAGACAAAACCTACATGAAAAGCTATGAGATCTGGAACCAGAACTCGTCTGTAAGTTTTAGGAAAATTCTGCTGGCACTGCAGAGCATGTTCTCTTCCAAATTCATGTTTCAAAGGGGCAGAGAAAGTCCAGAATTTTTCAGTAGCCATATGCATAGCTGTATCAGGGTCTTAAACGAGCTAAACTTTGTCCCTGCAGCTTTGAACTGAAGCCTCTGAGATTCATCCTCTTCTTAAGTATTTCTTACTAGCTACCTCATATCAACTGTATTCTGCCTCTTTCATATTTCAGCCTCAGGCAAATTGTTCCATCTAACCACTGCAATTAGGTGGAAATTATTCACCTATTTCTAATTCTTTCCCCAAAAGGCACAGGGAACAAAAGTATTGCTAGAAAAAGAAATTCCTATTAAAGACAGCTAAGAAATCTAAAATTATTTTTTAGATATGAAGTAAGCAGATAATTAATATATGCAAACTAGTTTAGAGTAAAATCCTATTTTGCTTTTGACTTACATCTGCTTTATAAGGAGGTATGCTCAATAGCACCTTCCATAGTCATAATCTTCAGCTGTCATTGTAAACCGGGATGAAGCACAGAACAACTCCCTTCCAGCCTCCAAGCAAAATTTTCTTTCTGTAGAAATATGAAACAGTAGAGAGACATTCTTGAGCCTTGTTGTGACGTAGGAGGCAGCAGAGAAGCAGTTGTCACTTTTACCTTCCTTTCTCTGTTTACTATGGACTGAATCAAAACAGCTAGTTTTGGCTAGATGCCCTACTTTCAGCCAACACATGCTTGATGAATGTGAAGATTTGTGAAGAATGTGCTTGATTTGTGAAGAATATTTCATTTAAATTTTAGACACTTCATGCTGTGGAAGTCTGAATTGAAGCTATTAGTTCTATATTCTGTTTATAGTCAGTGGAGAGAAGGAGGAATTGTATCTTGTCCATTTGTGCCTAGCTGATCCTAGCTTTGGATGTAGTAAATCACACTCCTGCTGTGCCTAGTTTCCCTTTATTGACAACAGAGGGTACAGATAGTGACTAAAAGACAGATTTCTGTATGTAGACAGATTAACACATCCTTCTGTAAGATATTCTATCCCCAAATGCTAATAAGTACAGTATAAAACATGTTGTAAATATATATATATATAGTTTTCTTTCATAGAGATTAAAGCCACAGCATAAAGATAGTTTTCATTTCTAGATCCATGTTTACCCAGTCATGGTGTACAAAGAATTACATTCTTGTAACACTATGTAGACTTTTTTTTTTCCTTTATTTTGATAGTATTTAGAGCATTCAGAAGAACAGTATGTACAGCTATATGTAAATACAGCTATATATAAATATAAGCTAAAGAGTTTGGTCAAAATATGTCATAAGTTATCTGTCAATAACAGGCAAATCTGTTATTAAATGCAGTTGGTTATGATATGAGATTTAATAATCAAAGATCACTCAGCAGCACTTATATACGATACGAATATGATATTTTGAATATTTTTTTCTTACTTAATGCATGTATATGGCTCTCCTGAGGACAGCTGGGTTGTTATACTCTATATTCCACAAGTGCTCGATGTTTTTAATAAAAGCAAACATTGAAGACACTACTTTAATATTACAACCAAAATTTTTATTTCTATTGCCATGTCTTTCCCTCATGCTCTGGTCAGTTGAGATTTGCAGCTGTCTCAGAAATATCAGTCTAAAGCAAAAGATAGAAAGGTGGAGCAAAGAGTAAATACTTCTGGATAAGAAATGCATGCATGTGTTCTCATTTCTAGTTCACAAAATTCAGTAGTATTGGCACTAAATATTTCAAGATGCACAGAAGAAAGGCCAAAGCTGCTTGAAATATGCAGCTGACATTTCTCTCTGATGTTCTGTACTCTGTGTTAGTGAAGTTATAAAGGCAAAGCTATCAGTTAAATTATTTTGTAAGTGAAAATAATAGCTCCAAGGTGTATTTTATTGCAGCTCATGAAGTTGCTATGACATATAGAAACACTAAAAGATGCATTTATAGTCAAACAAAAGCATAAAGGAGATGAATAAAAATCCTGCAGAGCCAGAATAAGAAGAAAGGGTCCAAAACAGATATTTTGTTTTATGCTACTGTAAGTCAGTGACATTCTGCTAGAAATCTTATAAGAGTCTTCATAATATCTTGTATTATATTTCTTTTGAAAAGATTAGTGTTCATCATGGAAGACAGTTATAGTAATGAAAGGTAAAACTGTTTTAATATGACATTCTTAGGAAAAAAAACAAAAACAAAAACAAAAACAAAACAAAACCACAGATCAAGGATACATCTCCAGCATGATCCAAGTAAATATTCCTTTATTTCCTAGTTGTTTCTTCATGGTTCATTGTAGAACAGAACATTTATATTTATGAACTCTACTAGTGTATTTTGCTGTAAAGAAAAATAGCACAAATCAGTCTCTGCAGAAGATAGTTATATGATTGGGACATCAGTGTTTAGACACCTGAAGGTGAGGAAGAGGACAAGGAGCAGAACATTTTTTCAGACTTAGGAGAAACCTACTGGCAAAAGTGGTCAAATGTTGTAGGACAAGCTAGAAACAGCAGATCTACTTAGGATGAGGTGATAGAGACGATTATGCTATTTCTTGAGCGATCATAAAACCTGGAGTACTAAAGGTACTTTCAAAGCAGTTAATAATTACTACATAATGAAGACAGCTTGGAAAGGTGGGAGGTGAAAACAAGGAACTCTGTCACTTGCAGTACAGAACACTGCAATAGTTACATTGTAAGGAGTAACTATGAGGTCAGAGGAAAATGTCAGTCTTTTCACTATATAATTGGTAAGACCTAGAGTACAGTGCCTGGAAATATGGTCCTGAAAAGGGTTAGATTACAGCCATGAAGATTGTTAGAGGTCTATGATTTCAAAATCTACAATTGATTTTAACCTCCACCCCCTCCACACAACTTATTTTACTTTTCATTTTACCTTCTAAAGGAAGAGGTCATTCACTCATCTGAGTTCCATAGGCAAGGTAAGAAAAACACAAAACATTCAGACAATAGAAGACGTCTGTTGTACTGATCAATCTCTCCTGCATCTCTTTCTGTCATTGAAAATATTTTTTTTTTTGCCAGGATTGCACTTTTGGCTTGGCTTAGGAAAGGTGATGAAAAACTCAGAACATGCCACTATGCTTGAAATAACAGAGGAAATAGAGAACAGCAGAAAGTATTGAAAATCATTTTGAATGCTCACTTCATAAATAAAGCTACAGATGTTCCTCTTTGATCGATGACTTCAGTGGCTTCTAGCACAAAGGAGAACAACAAATTCAGATCACTTGTTATGCTTGTAAAAGTGTGCCAGAATCCTACTATGTGTTACTAGAAGAGGGAGATTGACTGGCCTTTAGAGCAGCAAGACGCAGGGAAAAACAAACATGCTGTATTTACTGTCCTTGACATATTCCAAATCCCTAATGTTCTGGTTAAGTGAATTCTTGCTAAGATGAGAATGCATCATTTCATTACAATTCTTACTGTTGCCAAAATATTTCGTGTCTCTGTAAGTGACAGAAAACTAGGCTATTACATTTTTTGTTAAAATAGTTGAAGGCAAGATACGTATCTCTAAAAACCCTTCCATGTCTTCATGTATATACACACACATACATATATATACTAAATTCTCTGATAATGACTTATGTCACTGTACACTGCTCCTCATTTATTACTGACAGAAAGCATTACTTCATTATGTAAGGAGTTTTAAAGGAAAAAAAAAAAAAAGACGATAAACCTCTCTGCAAACTTTCTCCAAAGAAACGGTACTAAAAGACAACGTTTGGATAAAGAAGGAAAAAAGTCTGCTACAGCTCTTATTCAGAGACTCCTGGTTTTTGAGGTAAAGAAGATAGAACATTCCTCTGTGGTATTCCAAGGAAATTTTCTTCTAGTACTAGCTTCATGAGAAGCAAGGTCAGTCTTTCCATATCTGTTTCTAAATGAAAGAGACCTTTCACTCGTCAACACAACACTGTAGAGCTCCCAAAACCACTGTATTATTGATGAAGAGGCTGCAGACCTGCACCACGGCTTTGCCCTGTTCTTCAAAATTATTTCAAAGCAATTTGTCTAACTATTCTTTCAGCTCGACCAGTTCTTTGCATAAATGCTCAGAAATTTTAAGATTGTTTCATATTATCTAGACAAAAGGGAAACTTAATCTTTGCTCTTACACAGTGAGAGTAAAATTAATATCTTCTCCAGATAGACATCTTAGAAATGTGATCAAGCTCTCAATGAGAAAACATTGATTCCTACATAAAGCTGGCTTTTGGAAAATATGCATGATATTAATATAAGCTACCTTATAAAACAAGAATATCTAACATTCTCTGAAAAAAACATCTCATAGCTCATTTTTTTTCTCTTTATCATCAAATTAATGTAGACATAATTAATATTTTGCATCCTTATTTCAGAAGCAAGCTCATTTCCAAGGAGAGTTTGTACCTATTTTCACTGCATAACAGTTGAGTCAATACTTTATGGCAAGGCCAAGTGTCTGTCTTCAGGTGGAGATTTTAAGGGAGCCAACCAGAGAAAATATACCACTTCTTGGAAAGCCACCCACTGGTATTTTAAAGAGGTTGCATACCTGAACAAAGTACATGATTACAAATGACTTTATTTTGTGTTCCACCAGTAGAATCTTCCTGTTATGGATTTTTTTTTTTTTTAATTCCACTCTTTACATTCCTATAGTTTTCCCTCTAATTTTACTGTATTCAGATTCCTGCTTCTGCAGAGATCACAGAAGAAAAGTAGCCTGCAAGTGAAGTAAACGACTCACTTTTTTTTTTTCATAAAAGATATATCTTTTCATAAAAAGATGAAGGAAATTATGACAGTATTTTTAAGTGTTTAGCATAAAGAGAAGCATATATAAAAGAGACCAATTTTATAAGGAAGATTCAAATCACGCAGATGACAGTTCACATGTTAAAATAAACTATTTCAAAGCTAAAGTTATATAATTTACCTACTCATCTAAAATTAAAAATTTAGAAATACTTATCTCTACAGGAAACACTTAATAAAGGAGCATTTCCTTTTAATACAGTTACTGAAACAAGAAATAGGAAGGCAGGAAACTGCTTCTTAATGCATTTGCTAAATAGTCTCACTCACCTTTTATATGAGAGGATTATTTGTATTCTTATCTGGGTGCTGTTGCCTGTGTTCTCTTGAGCACATCGTCAGAGTGCAACTTATTAACAGTTACGATAAACACCCTAGGAAGATTGACAGAAAATGTACGAACACTACCATTGAGAAAAATTATTTTTGATACATCATCTAAGAAGTCCTATTCTCTACCTCCACCTACTGGAGGATTCTTAACAACTAACAAACCCTGGAGGCTTTTCTAACTCTTCCTCAATGCATCTCAAGGAAAGCTAAACTTCATTTTAGAAAAATACTTATGGCTATCTCTCTTGAAAATAACATTTTAAGCATAATCTCATTAGCTGAATAGTCTCTATTTAGACATAAACATTGTTATAAACATCTAATTTTGTACACAATAGAATATAGTGACCTAAACTTATGAGTAATCATAACAAAAACTAAAAAAAAAAAACAAACAAAAAACAAAAAACCAACACCCCAAAACCCACAAAAAAGACAACACCTCTCACTGGCACAGACAACAGAGACTCCCTAGATACACTATGCATTGGTGAAGTTCCCTACACTCCAAAACTTCTGAACTGTAAGTCTCTACCTATATTAGTAGTAAGTGAAGAGCACAGCAAAACAACAAGAGCTGAGGACCTGGCATCCACATTACATGCATTTTGCAATGTTTTAGCCTCATCTAGTTGTAGCCTGATTCTGTGTACTGAAAAACCCATCACTAGTTGAAATGCCTTAGCTGTTAGTGTCACTTCTTCTGGTAAAGTATAATCTGAAAGACGTCTGTTGTGTACACCCTTAGAACACTCCATTAAGTGCACCTTAGCACAGTGAGGGCAAGTGAGCAATTTACTTTAAAAACAAACAAACAAAAAACCCCTTTTTGATTGGAACCATAATACACAATGCAGTCACAACTGAGAGGTACCACTACGTGGGCAAAGCTTGTCATATCACAAACTATCCTTTGCTTCACGTTATTTGAAATTCGGGGTTTGTTTCCAAATGAGTCCAATCAAGTTACCATGCTTACAACTAACTTACTTAACACAAACTGACAGCATCACTTCCAGCATAAAACAGAGCAGTCACAGCCACTTTCATTTAATATAAATGTTAGAAAAATTGAAGCTGTACATTTATAAGTATTTTGGACATAAAGTGGGACCTATATTACACATCTTCCTAAATTTCAGAGTATAAGCCCACACCCTTTGTTTTCTGAGCAGGGCACCCTAACTGATTGAGACAGAAGTTTCTTGGATGGAGAGAAGATAATACTGATTATCTCCTGCTGTTGTGTTTCAGCCCCACTCAGCAGCTAAGATACCACAGTCACTCACTGCCCTCTTCACTGACCCTTCAGTGGGATGGGGAGAAGAGTTAGGAAAGAAACAAAGATAAAAACTTGTGGGTTGAGATAAAATAGTTTAAGAGGACAATAGAGAAAACAAAAACAGAAATGGAAAACAAAAATATATTTATATACTGGGCATGTAATTTACAGTACAATTCTCACAGTAGATCCTGATGCCCAGCTCCCTGCCAAATAGCACAATCTGACAGCACCATGCCCTATTTATATACTAAGCATGATGTCACATGGTACTGAATAGCCTTTTGACTAATTTGAGTAAACTATCACAGCTGTTGGCTAATTAGTAAACTATTCTAGCCATGTCCCCAAGCCACAGGTGCCACCAGCTCCAGTTCCTTTCCCAGCTCAGGTGAAAATGAAATTTATCCTAGCCAGAACCACAACACCTGCTGAAATTTAATCTTTTTGGGTGGGTTTTTTTTTGGTTTTTTTTTTTTTGTGGAATGGAAACCCGGAGTCAGACAATTAGAAAAAAAAAATCACTGAATTAAAAATAGGAAAAGAGAAAAGTTAAGGGTCTGGTCATTGTGCAGAATGTATAAGCATTTGTTTTAAAGAGCAATGGAATAAGCTACTTCTATAGTAGCAGAAATATAGACTAGAAATCAACTTTTTACTGTTACTAGAACTCCCTTCATTAGCTTGCAGAGTTAGTCTCTGTCTTAATTCTGTAATCATTCAGTTTACATGGTACATTTTGTAAAAGTCGAAAATATGATAAAAATATCTCAATCTTTGCTTGTAGATCCTGGTGGAGTGACCGTTTTCCTTAGAAAATGGGAGAAATGGTTTTCAATCACTAAAGGATAAACACTTGAATCCAGAACTTAGAGACACATGTCTAATCATGATCATATTTTGTAAACAGCGAAATGATGCCTCTTCCTTGTCCTGGTTTCTCTGTTTTGCATTCTCCATCACTGTACAGTATATATTGTAAATGCATTGCTTACAGATTAGGCTGCATGATAGAATCATGCTAAAGAACCTTGCCATAGATACTCAGAATAATAAAGATCACCATGATCAAGGAATATTTCTACCTGATAGTATATGGCCAAAATACATATAGCTATGTACAGCTGTCTGAGCAAAATGCCGTATTTCAGGTCCCTTATTTATGCTGATGTGACAGAAGTACCAAATGTGTTTTCTATGAGATCAATAACACACTTGACTCTGTTGACTTTTGTCATGGATGGAGTGATGCACTTCACTCATAAGACAGAAGCAACAATATACTTTATTGATATAAACCAATGAGTTAATAAAGTTTGATGTTAAATGCAGCAGTGGTTTAACAAGACTTGATGGCAAGGTACACTGAATTGTTTACTGCATAGAGGACAAGGTAAGACAAAACTGTCAGGGAGACCCTCCCGTTGAGTCATGAGATTCAGACAGGGCCTCCTTGCTTTCTAAACTCCTTCTCAGAGAGGAGTCTAGCTGCAGCTGGATCCAGTCCTAGTCCCAGACTTGGACAACGGTTTATGTCTAAAGGATTATAAGTGCACAATCATTCCTTTGTATCACTTAGCTAAGATTTCAAAGTTTCAGTGCTCTTATTCACAATTCACTTAGAGAGTATCTGATGTAATAAGGATTCTCTCAACCTCAAGGACTAACCTTGAGAAGCATCTCTACTCAAGTGGACTGCAGCCCACTGCCATGCAGGAGAGCTCAAAGGACTCTTGGGCTGCTCACTATTTATAGAGTAAGATAATTGACTCATAGTCATATTTGCATATTGACTGTAGATGTTAGTTTCTTCCAAACTTGGCTTGAGTCAGACATTAGCCAGCACTGTGGTTAGCTGGGCACATCACCATAAATTAGCCCTTGGCTATTGCTTTATTATCTGTCTCCCTTGAATCCACTTTGAGCCAGATGTAGCTGTCATGACCAGACACATCCATCATGATGACCACTGGTGGTTATTGCTTGAGCAGGGTTATCAGGGTTATGGTCAAAGTGGCCAGGTCAAGGCGGGGAGGGTGTGGGATGGGCAGGGGCCCAAATGATCTTTATAGAATGTGTGTAAAATTAATGTGAGTACATACTCTAACACAGTAGAGTAGAAAAATGTTTAGAATTGTATTTTCAGGATTTCAAGAGAGTCCATTAGGCTTTTTAAGCCAGGATTTAAGAAGAAAATGAAAGCTGGAGCCTTTTACTGTATGTCTGTGTTCTTAATAAGCGAGATATGCAAAGTGTAGAAATACAATTCTGCTTTCAGCTTCAAATAGCTTCAGCATTAAACCTTGGGACTCAATAAATAGATCTTCCTTTATTAGTCTGTCTAGTGTTAAACTGAGAAAGAATCATGATTAAATGAGTGAATTTGGGGAATTACTTCTGCAAAATAGCATGAGGAGAAGTTTACAAAGGATAGAGCATTGAAGGGGTGGTTGGGAGAATGTAGGTGATATGTGTCATGTTAGAGTCTGATTTACACAATAGGTGTTGTAGTGGTGTTGTGTTGACTTTTTAGGAAGGAATTCCTTTCACTGAAATCTCAGGGAACAGCTGCAAGAGTTTTCCACTAGTCACAATTAAGCAGCTTTCCAAATTGCACTCCTGGAGTTAGTCACTTATATTTAACCTATGGCTAATTTAGGACATCTAAACTCTTTTTGTATTTTCATACAACACTTGAAGTTACAAACTATTATTTTATTACTTTGAAGCACAATTCCTCTCTTGCCAAAATCAGAGGAATATTTCTATTAATTTCAATAATAATTGGATTAACCCCATACTGTTAGTTAGGAAACTTACTATATCAGGCTCTTATGCAGGATGAATAGATCATGAGAGGAAGAACACCTCTACCCACGCTGTCTATGCTCTCACCAACAGACTTTCCTTACATGCACTGGAGCTTTAGCACTGAAGTTATATCTTTAATTTAGTTAGTACAGGTTACTTAGTGACTTTTTGTTCTGTTCAAAATTCTCAACTCATTAACATAGTTTATAGCAAAAAGCCACTTTAAAAGACTTTGCTGTAGACTACAAAGAAGAACTCTGATTTCTTGTTGCACGTAATATAAAAAGTGAAAAAGAATTTCAAGTTCACAAAAACTGAAAGCAAGCAAAAACAAAGTTGTCTTTTTCCTTTGAAGGTGTTGCAGAAACTCACTGAAATTAAATGAGACAGGATGATAAACAGGATTTATTTGTAACAAACTGATAACAAATTCAAACTTAGCTCTAGTTTAACCAAAATGACTTTAAGACTCCAATACAATTAACAATATACAGGCTCAAAATGAGACTTAGGAATTAATACTACACTCAGGAATTCCAATGATCCAAAATGCTCAATCACTCACCTAACAAAGGGAGGACTCTCAATATCGTTTTCTTAGGCAGCATCTGAACCTAACGGAAGAGACCCCAACCACTAACCCACTGCTCTAGGTAGAACTAGCTCAAACTCACCCTCCAGCAAAGGCTCCATTTATACCCCAGTCGACTCTGATCTGTGGTTATATATGGTCATGTCAGTGCTTATTGGCTGAAGACTTCACTTTACAGCAGCCACATAGTTCCAGAAGCTTTCTAGCCTAGCAATGATGTAGCTGACTCAGAAGGAAAAAAAAATTCTCACTAATTTAGTTCAGATTACTTCCTTAGGTTATGTAGAAAGCACATCTTTAATTGCAAACAACAAATGAATAGCTAGTTAATAATTATTACTACTTCTTATGGTTTACATTTTTACTTAAAAACTCCATTTAAAAGAAGTATAAGTCATTAAATATCTATGTATTACATTTTACAGGAAAATACAGTCATGTTATGCAGGACATATACTAATAACTCAGAAGGTACTTTAATTCACAGAATTTATGGAACTGTCAACATTTAAAACAATTATTTATTAATTAAAGAGCTGATGGAAGAATCTAGAATAAATCGTCATGTACAAGTATCGATATAATTTGTGTGTTACTTTCAATGTCCTTCTTTTTCTGTCCAGGTTGCACTTATCTACTGTAACTTACTGCACTGCATATCCTAGAGGCCTGATCCTCCAAATTTCCAGACCAAGTACTTATTTTTAGCGCTAAGAACTCTTGACTGACTTAATTTCTGAAATCCTGTTCTGTAAAAGAAGATGAGAGAGCTGGTGTGCTCTAAAGTTTCCCTAAGATATTGATTTAGATTTTTGCCAGAATATCTAGTAGTGGAGTTATAACTTATAGAATCATAGAATCATAGAATCATAGAATGGTTAGAGTTGGAAGGGACCTTCAAAGGTCATCTAGTCCAACCCCCCTGCAAGAAGCAGGGACATCCCTGACTAGATCAGGTTGCTCAGAGCCTCATCCAGCCTGGCCTTGAATGTTTCCGGGGATGGGGCATCCACCACCTCTCTGGGCAACCTGTTCCAGTGCTCTACAACTCTCATTGTAAAAGATTTTTTTCTAATATCTAATCTAAACCTACCTCCTTCTAATTTAAACCCATTACCCCTTGTCCTATCACAACAGGCCCTACTGAGCAGCCTCTCCCCATCTTTCTTGTAGGCCCCCTTGAGGTATTGGAAGACCGCTATCAAGTCTCCCCAGAGCCTCCTCTTCTCCAGGCTGAACAGCCCCAACTCTCTCAGCCTGTCCTCGTAGGAGAGGTGCTCCAGCCCTCTGATCATCTTCGTGGCCCTCCTCTGGACCGTCTCCAACTGGTCTATGTCCTTCTTATGTTGGGGACTCCAGAACTGGATGCAGTACTTATCACTGCTTTCATTATGAATTTTTTTTTTAGACAGTATTGTTATGGTTAATCTCATTATAGAAGCACTTAAGCAAGTGGAGTATGCTAGTCCTAGTATCTATCACTCACTTTTTTTTTTTTTTCTTTATAGAAAAATTACATTTCACAAGACCCATTTGAGTATAGGAACATCATTCTGCTGAAAAGAGTAAGTCAGAGGTGTCAAATTCACCTACAACAGGCACTAAGTAACAACCACAATATACCACTCCTATGGTATTGCCTGCAGATACTCTTTTCTTATGTTAGCAAGTACTGTAACGTCTTCACAAATCACTGTGGTCGTATATTGGCTTATATTCCTCTAAACCTACAGACACTGTCATGAAGTGGGCAAAAGCAGAGTGAAGAAAACACCATCAAACAATAAAAAACAAGAGCAACATAGTCCATCCCATTCTCTGCCTCTCTTCCCAGACTCACAGCTTTGTCTCGAAGCTGAAAGCTAGTTAGGAGAAAACATTAATCTTTTTTTTCCTTGACAGACTGGCAAATCTTCTGTGTGATTCATGACTTTTTTTTGGGTGACAAGACACTTTCCAGCTGTTTCTGAAGAGCTGATTAATATAATTGGAGATTTAACTCTTGGTATAAGTGGCGGAGGAAGTTTGAACTAGATTTATGTTGCTGCTTGAAGGTACTATGTGTGAGCTTACTTCCCCTCTCCTTCTTCTTTATTGGTGTACCTAAATGGAAATGCTGAGAAAATAAGGCCATAATTCAACAATTCACATGTCATGGCATTTAAATATACTGTGTTCTGTCTTACCCACTGTACTGGAGACTTAGCAGTTCAATAGGAGGGATCCCATATCATCAACCTTATATTTATCTGAGCCTGAAATATCTGCTTCTTACACCAGATTTCATTGTGTATTTATTTACAAACACAAACCCCCACAAAACCAAACAAAATGACAAAACAACAGAAAAACACAGGCACAACAAACAAACAAACCCACCAAAATGAAAAGCAATAGTAAAACTTTGATCCATCTAGAGAACAGATGAAAGCTAAAAGACATGTATACAACTATGCCCTTTAAGGAATTACATGGTTTATTTGTGCTAAATATTTCTACACAAGTAGCTCCAGGTCCAGAGCCCCCAACATAAGAAAGACATGGACCTGTTGGAGAGAGTCCAGAGGAGGGCCACGAAGATGATCAGAGGGCTGGAGCACCTCTCCTATGAGGACAGGCTGAGAGAGTTGGGGCTGTTCAGCCTGGAGAAGAGGAGGCTCTGGGCAGACCTGATAGTGGCCTTCCAGTACCTAAAGGGGGCCTACAGGAAAGACAGAGATAAACTCTTCAGTAGGGCCTGTAGTGACAGGATGAGGGGTAATGGTGTTAAAATAGAGGGAGGTAGATTTAGATCAGACAGGAAAAAAATGTTTACAATGAGGGTGGTAGAACAGTGGAACAGGTTGCCCAGAGATGTGATGGATGCCCCATCCCTGGAAACATTCAAGGCCAGGCTGGATGGGGCTCTGAGCAACCTGATCTAGTTGGGGATGTCCCTGCTCCTTGCAGGGGCCTTGGACTAGATGACCTTTGAAGGTCTTTTCCAACCCTAACTATTCTGTGATTCTATGACTTAGGAATATGCTTTAACTGAATAAAATCTAGAATATTTCCTTCACATAACTGTTAAAAAAAAAAATAGGTAGATGGGAAAATTTATAGTGTTTCAGACCAATGGTCCATCTAGCTCAGTAGTATCTTCAACTGTGACTGAAAAAGACACTACGGAGTAAACACAAGGCAAGTCTGTAAGGTACTTGCACTAATACTTTCTCAGCTTCTGACTGCTTTCAGCAGAGGTTTTCTGAGCATGCTGCAGTTGGTCTGTTTGTTAGCCAGAAGTTGATCTTACTTCCAATTGCTTCCAAGTTTCTTGTCTTTCAAATTTCTTTTCAAACCTGTCATTTTCTTACATGTACAATATTGGTTTTTTGCAGACCTACTGCCTTGTTTCATAACAATAATGATTATCATGATTATACTTCAATTTGTTTGTTTTCAATGGGCCTTCCACTGAAGTCTAGTATTCCAGATTGATATTCAAGATAGAAAATACCATCTTTCTGCTACTGCCATACAGTTCTACGTGTCTGTATCTGTGTGGTCACAGTTAGAGAGGATGAATCCCTACATTACCTCCTATAACTGCCAACTGAATAATCCTAAAGATAATAATAATGATACATAATGTGGCTTGAGTAATATTGACATGAACAGAAAAAATTATGTTCATTCTTTCCCCTGTATGCAATCTCTCTTATGCACTCTCTGAAGTGTGAAATAATTTACAAATAACATTAGGCTTCATTCTTATTATTACAAAATACTTATATGCTATGTTACTGTAAAAATTTCAAGGAGAACCATCTAACTTACACTACTGTTGATCTTGTGCTTTTGAAAAGAACCTAGTGCATTTTTCATTGTATTTTATGTATTAAAAGGGTGTAAGGCCTAGCCTATATAATAAAAATTATCACTAAGTTAGACTTTTTGGCTAATCTTTCTTTAAAGTAGTTGCACTACTTTCATACTAAAAAATTGACTCATAATCTATATTACATAGTAATTCTGTACACATACTGTCATATGCTGAACATTGACTTCCCTTAAATAAAAAAATTAAAACTATATTGAATGTGTCTGGGGCTGTTAATGTTTTTGATTCCTGAAATTTGTACCTACCATAGATGAAATTATAATTTGCATTTTTATTATCCTCTTATAAAAAAAAAAAACAAACCAAAACAAAAAAAACTTGCCACCTCTAATCACTAAGTTTGTGTTATTTAACCAAGGTATTTTTTAGTAACTGTCCTCACTAATACAACACAATTTTAGAAAACATTATCACACAATTTACTGATATGAATAAATACATTTTTACTTCTTTTCAAAGGAAATAAAATTGACACAGGAGACATCTTGCTTACTTTCAAGATACACTAAGTACATGTAATTTTTTGCATCACAAAACAAACACAAAATTCAATTTTCTATAAGTTTGTATTTCTTTAAACTTCTCCTTTCTCAAAAACCACTGAGTAGCTTAGTTTCTCTCTATATCTTAAACGCACTTATTCCTTTCATTTTTTTTAAAGCAAAAAGAATACTAAAAATTAAGTCAGTCAATGCTTTTCTTTTAAAAAACCCAAACCATTTCTTCCCTTAAAAAAAGAGTTCCCTGCATTTATTTGCCATACTCCCATTATTGTAGCTTTTCTTTGCTATTTTAGTAAACTGTCTTCATTTCAATCCATGAGTTTTCCTTCCTGTCCAACTCCCTTCCCTATCCTGCTAGGGAGCAGGAGGGGGAGTGAGAAACTGTGTGATTACTCAGACTAAACCATCACAACAATTTACTAGAATAGCAAAGGAAAATGCCAATAATAACAAAATATAAGGATACTAAAATATACAAAATGGACAATGCATAATTTCTCACCACCTGACATCCCAATGACTTATACAGCTGGTCTTGAGCTGGAAACGTTCAAGGCCAACTTGGACAGGGCTCTGAGCAACCTGTTCTAGTTGGAAACAAAACTAAGTAGCAAGAAAAGGAGCGTGAGAGAGAGAGAGAGATACTCCCCCACCCCAGGCAACTGCCACCTATATACTGAGGATGACATTTATGGAATAGAATACTCTCTTTGGCCAGTTTTAATCAATTATTCTGGCTATATCCCTCCCAGCTTCCTGCACATGCACATTAGTGAGACATCGGAAGCTGGACACTGTCCTTGGTCTCTTTAGCAAAAGCTCGTAACATCAGTGTGTTTATCAACATTCTTCACATATTAAATACAAAACATATCAGGTACTGAGAGGAAAATTAGCTCCATCCCAAATGAAATCAGGACATTTAACGAGATATTATGCTGGCAGAATTTAATTAAGCCTCTCAACAATGCCATCTGGTGGGGTTAAAACCAAATTGTTTAGAGCTCGTATCTTATTCATGACAAAAACAGAAGAATTACTCTTTGTAACCTCTTTCAAGGAAAAGGCAAAACAAATAAACAAATTTAATTTAATCAGATTCACTAGTTCAGCAGTACTAACTACAAAAAAAAAAAAGATATACTGACATTTGGATTTCTTAGATTATCTAAACCAGAGCTGATTATATACATAACTAGTACTCCAACTGCCTCTTCCTGTCACCATTACCTTCCTACAAAACAACATGCATAATATCCTTCACTTAGAGTAGAGGACACTTACATGTCCCTTCTCCATATTCTTATATTGTAGCTTTATGATGTTTACGTGACTTGTACTGAACTATTCTAAAGGTCATTTGGTGCAGCAATATACCTAATTAACTTAACTTCACAGACTTTATGGGGGTTGTGGGCTCCTGTACATCCCCACAAAAATTTATTATAGTTCCTCCAGAGCTCCCCTTTAGAATCATAGAATAGTTAGGGTTGGAAAAGACCTTTAAAGGTCCTCTAGTCCAAGGCCCCTGCAAGGACTGACGCTTTAATGTCATCATACAAGGCTAGCATATTTATTGGTCAGCAGCAAATTAACTAGTAGTCTCCAAATGTCATTTCAGGAATGGCTTCCTGAAACCTTAATCCAGAAAAGTCATCACAGTTGGCTACCTCTGCTCCACATACGTCTCCAACAAGGCCTTGAAGATTTAAGCTAACACTATTTAAGTATTGCTTTTCAGGGCTGATATGCTGCTTTCATAATATTCACAGTTTTTGCACTACCACTTCTTCCCAAACCAAGTGTAGTAATACATTATTACAAAATCCACAGACACCACCATGTAGGACCCAGAGAAGACCTCTGTCAAGTGCTACATAGAGGGCACACAGGCAGTCCAGCTCAGAGAGAGAAATCTAGCAGTGTAGAAGCAAACCAATCTGGAATACTTGGCAAAATGAAGAGAGGTCCTATAGATAAGAAAATCTCCTATTACTATGAATGTAGCTTGTAAAGTCCCATGTAATAACTACTGAGGAATATCAGTGTACTAGCTTCAAATATAAAATATTGCAAATGTAGCTGGTAAAGTCGCGTTTAACAGCTACTGAGGAACATCAAGGTACCAGCTTCAAACAAAATATTTTTATATTTGGTATTTGACCTGGTTTAAGAAGAAATGGAAAAGCATATAATTTCATCAAGAATCTTTCTTTATACAAGCTGGATGCAAAGAAGGCTGTAGGGACAGTTCTTCAAGCTTTAAGTTTTATAGAAGAGCAAGAGTATCTAAGCGTGTGTTACTATCCATACTCCTCTCTGGTTCAAAGACATACGAGAAGTAGTTTGAGATCAAGTTTATGGGAACTGAAGTCTTTAAAAAAACCCAACCTTATTTAAACACTGTTTCTGTTATCTTTGTATATCTCTTGCATCAAATGCCTGATAGGGACCCTAGTTCATTCAGCCAGCTGAAGAACAGTGAGAGTGTTAATAAGATCTGGAGTGTATACAATAGCCAAAGCTGCATTGCATTTTTTTTAATGGTAATAAAAATGTGAAGAAGGAAAAATAGTTACATTTCACATTATATAAATCGGTGGTAAGAAACTGACGATACTGTTCCAGTAGCGGTGTGCCGTAGTTTAGCCCCAGTCAGGACCAGACTATACAGTCTCTCTCTCACTCTCCCCACCCTCCAAGAGAACAGGGAGAGAGAATATAAGAAAAAAGTCTCAAGGTTTGAGGTAAGGACAGGGAGAAATCCTTACAGTTACCATCACGGGCAAAACAGACTCGACTTGGGGAAAACTATTAATTTATTGATAAAAACAAGACAACCTTCCCCCACCCCCCCTCTTCCCGAGCTTAACATTATCTCTACTACCTTCCCTCCCCAAGCAGCATAGGGGGAAGAGGGAATGGGGGCTATGGTCAATTCGTCACACGTCGCTTTACGCCACTGCTTCCTTGTTGTGGAAAGGACTCCTCACGCTCCTCCCCTGCTCCAGTGTGGGGTCCCACCCATGGGCTGCAGTCCTTGTGACCCCAGAGTGGGTCTTTTCTTCCACAGGGTGCAGTCCCTCCAGAATGGCTGCCCCCATGGGCCCTCCATGGGCCACAGCCCCTTTCAGGCATCTGCCTGCCCCAGCGTGGGGTCCTCCACGGGCTGCAGGTGGATCTCTGCTCCTCTGTGAACCTCCATGGGCTGCAGGGGTACAACCTGCTTCACCACAGGCTGCAGGGGAATTCTGGCCAGGAGCCACATTACACTTCCCCCTCCTTCTTCACTGACCTTGGCATCTGCAGTCGTTCCTCTCACAAGAAATTCTTCACAACAGGCAGGCAGATGCCTCTTAGGTTCTCTTCACATCTCATCTCCTCTCCACTTCTTGCTGCTGAGTCAGATCCAGACAGTGGCCCAGTGGGAGGCTAAAGGGTGAGGGCCACAAGGCCCACAAGGCTCTTGCCATCCCCTCTCTGGTCCCACTCATTGTCTTCCCATCTTCTCTCTTTTTTTTTTTTTTTTGTTTTTCCCCTTCTTAAATATGTTATCATAGAGACGTTATCAAGGAACATTCTGCTACCAATTGGCTTGGCCCTGGCCAGCAGTGGGTCCACCGTAGGCCCAGCCAAGTCCACTAGACATAGGGGAAACTAACTACCTCTAGAAGCTTCTTAAGAGAAGCTACCACCATAGGCCCTGCACCACTAAATAAAACCAGAACATGGTGCAACAGTCTTCTGCTGCACCACTGTTTGACCACCTCTTCTCTGTCCTACTGGCAGAACAAGGCATGGTGGTGTTAGAATTGCCCGTCTGTTGCCATTTGGAAGGAGAAAACATGGTACTAACAAAGTGTATGTGAGCCAAACATAAAAAGGTGTGCCAAGTTGCAAACCTAGGGACCATATACCAGGAATACAAATCAGGCAGCCATGAGAAAAACAGTCTGATAGTTGTATGACATTGTCTAAAAAAATACAATATGCTGTTAGATCACAGAAATGAAAGTGCTGAAAAGCAATGCAGGACATAAAAAGTTTTTATTGTCAAATATTTTGCAGATGCTAAAGCTTACAGATAAAATTAATACTGACACCACGCGGGAATGTCTGTATCCCCTCAGGGAAGGTGTTCTAAGATGTAGACAAGTGACAGAAACTGATTGAGAAGTATAGATTAAACTTTTCACTGAACAAGTTAATTAGGACATAATAAAAAACTGCAGTGACAGTGAGTCTTCACCAATGGGGAGCTTTTTGCTGACATCAGTTGAGAAAGAGCTAACCTGCATACCTGAAAGACAGAATTTTCTCTATAAGCGTATGTGTGAAACACCATGCTCGTTACGCCTGCTATTGAAACACGTCCAAAATGCTGGGAGAGTTGATGTCTGTCAAATTTTTTTTGTTATTGTTTTTGTAAGCACCCTCAAAAGACAAAAAGTGCTTTAAAAATGTATTTTAGTGTACGGTAGAACAAGTAACTTGAAAAAGTAGAGGGAACTCAGAGGCAACAAGAATAAACAACAAAAAAAAAAGGGTCTTTTTCCTCTTGTGTCCTTGGAGGCTGATCTTTTGCCCCTAGCTTGATTTCAACCTGGAAACTCAGTTTCTTTGATTTTTAGGCAGTCCCTTCTGGTTCCTAGGAATTCTTTCTTTCTCACACTTTGACCTTGGTTTGCAACAGTATTTAAATCTTTGTTGTGCTGCACACCTGGGAGATTTCTTGTCTGTTGCCTTTTTAAAGCAATATAATATACATAGTGTCATACAGATAAGACTTCACCCATTGCAAAAATTAAAGTAAATGATGCACAACAGTGTTTTCCTCCTCCTCACCTCCACCAATTATGTTATATTAAGAAGGCCAAACAGGGCTGGCAAACAGGAACTGTAGAGTTAGCACAGCAGCTATTTGTTGTTTAGAGAAAGAGATAGTCTTCTGTATCTGTTTGCTCTTTCCTGTTTAAAGAGGATCTACACCTTCAAGCCCTTTCTGCATGGGGAGCTCCTATGCAACCTTTAACTGTTGCTGGGAATGACAGCAATCACGAGCAGCAAAAAAAAAGGGATTTGGCAGTCAGCTTGTCAGAACAGAGGTCCTGAAGGCACTGCTTGACATATAAGGGGATTACCAAGGTTGGTACAACCGTAGTGGTAATGCACCACAGGACACAGTCCTATGTGGCATTGACTAGTGACCTGCAAGGGCAGATCAGAAGGCCTTACCCTACTGAGTCCTGTGAGAGGATATCATTTTCAGGTGCTAGGTTGCAGGGAATGCTGGACTCCTCCCTGGGATTGGGCTGGGACAGTTGTTACTCCCACCCTCATGCAGGTAAACTCCAGCTAGGCACTGAGTCGCTCAGTGAAAAGTCTGCAGGAAGAGCTGAATTGTCTGCAAAATGTCAGAGAAAGAACAGACAGAAAATTGATGAGTTCCTCACAGAAATGCTGAAAGTGCAACAGCCTCAACTTTGGTTTGCTAGAGAAGGAAAACTAAGGCTGCGCTTGGATCCATAAAGCCTGGAGACTACAAGGTTGAGGCAGGCTGAAAGCATGGTTCTTATGGCAGCAGGAAGAAAGTTTTTCTCCTCTTGCAGTTGTGCTCTTACAGAAAAGGAAATGAGCCCTGGTAATAGATCAGAGGGAACAACTCCAATCAGGAAAGGCATCTCAGGTGGTCAAGTATGCTCCATGCACTGACATAAAGACAGAGCAGTCTGTGCTATTGTTAGTCTGTGCTAACTTCCTTCTGGCAGGGTGAAGGTGGAGAAACGACGAAGGCACCATCTGCTCACCAGCTGGGCTGTCTAACAGGTTTTGCTGTTTCTCAGGGTCTTGTATCCAGGATGCGTGGAAGAAGCCTCTGAGGCCTTGGATGAGTACCTCTTGCTGCTCATCCATGTGAGCACCAATGATACCACCCAAGTAAATGTTAAGCATACCAAGGATGAACACAGGGCTCTGGGTGTAAGGAAGGAAGGCATAGTAGCTCATGTGGTGGTGTCCTTGCTTCTGCCAGACAACAGAAAAGATTCAAGTATGTGCAGCTGCAGACTGCCAATAAATATCTGATTGGACTGTTGGTGTCATATGCCAGTCTTTTAGCCTCAGGACCCTCTTTGGCAAATAGGAACAGCTGGGAAAACACATGGTCTCTCTTTGAAAATGGATATCTTTGCCCAACCTATTATGGAGGGCTTCAAACTAGGCTTGTTGAGGGAAGTCATAAAAAGCCTAGAAAAGAGGAGGTATACTAGAGGAGGCTCTCTCAATTCCATTGAGAAAGTAATGTGACCAGGAACCCACCTTGACAGACTGTACACAAACAGGTACACCATAGGAAACATCCTTGAGGAATTTAAGAGTCTATAGGTGATGTTAAAGTTATCACCACCACCAAGATTACAGAGGTGTGGTAGCACAGGTTGCATGACTGCAGAGCTGTGATGGGTCCAGGTCCTTCAAAAGGGACACGTCAGGAAGGGGAGGACAGGAGTTGCATCCTGAACTCAAGATAGGCTCACATACACAGAACTCTGCTTGGGAATGGCTGGTTAACTAGCTAAGAGCTTTTTAGGAATGAGTAAGACAAAAGGAGTGATGTCTGTTACATAATGCCTGATCAAGAAAGGATGAAGCCAGCATAGAAAAGCATTGAGATTACAAGGCCAAGTTAGGATGGAGGATTTTAACCAAACCAGTATTTTCTGAAGTAGCTGGGTAAAAGCAATGCAGGAGATTTTTGGAAAGTACTGAAGACTGAATTGAGAACAGTTTTGCAGGAGTGAGGGCTTATGCAAGTCAAGAGTATGCCTCTGTAACTGCGGAGGCCAATAGCATCCTGAGCTGTATTACTAAGAATATAACTAGCAGGTTAAGGGAAGAGATCATTCTCTTTAATTCTGCATATGTGAGAAATATCTCGAACACTGTCCAGTTTTGGGATCCTTAAAAGAAAGACATTGAAATACTGGAGTAAGTCAGCAAAGGGCTACCAAGATGCACAGAGGGCTGGACTGCATGGCCTAGGAGAAGAGGCTGATGGAGGAGGATTTGCTTAGCCCAAAGAGATGGCCCAGGGGAGGACTGTGCTGCTGCTGTCAGCTACCTAGTGAGAGGATATAAAGGAAGTGAACACAAACTTCTCCAAAATATTCAGTGATAGGACAAGAGGAAAAAGGACAAACTAAAACACAGAAAGTTCAGAAAGATACTAGCAAAAAGAGTCTGCAGTGAGGGTGATCAAACACTGGAATAGGCTGCCTGGAGAGGCTGTGGTGTCTTTGTCACTGGAAATGTGAAAAGGTTGACAGGACAAGTATCAAAACAGCAGCATCTAGATTTTAAATAGGCCCTGCTTTTAATGGGGTTTAGACTTACGGTCTCCTTCCAACTAGCATTATTTTACAATTCTGTGCTCCTTTAAAGAGCAAGTGAGTGTCAGGTGAGCCTTGCCAAATCAGAGAGGCTGCCCCTTTTTATTGGGAGCAGCTGAATTTGAAGAAAAGGTTCAAGAAGAACAGACTCTCAACAGTCTGGAGCAGATGGAATTGATTGGTGGAATGAATTAACAGACATGCAGTAGATGAAGCTGCCACCTGCATCCGAGAGATGCTGAGAGGATTAATAAACTGTCAGACAGGCCTCAGTGGTGTAGAACAAGAAAACTTCCCAGGGCCAAAAGAGGATTTTTGGAGTTATCTGCCAGCCAGGAAGTGGCTCTTTTTGTTGACATCAAGCCTAGAAGGAAGGGCCTACTGGAAAGGACACTGCAGGTAGGGAAGAGTCTCACTAATCTTAAGCTAGTAGCTTGGAATTGGTTTATTTTAAAGAATGAATTATGCAGGCTTAACTTACAAAACATTATTATTATATATGTTATAATAAAAAAAAAAATTACTATAGTACAATGTTTTGGTTTTGTGTTGTTTGGTTCTTTCTTTTCTTTTTTTTTTTTTCC
>WHYT01015905.1:82384-110396 GCA_009806455.1 Tetrax tetrax
GCCATGCTGAAGTGCTTCAAAACTGAAAATCCCCTAAAAGGATTTAGTGAAACTGCAGTGCAACATAATTGAAACTTACTGCATCTCATACTGGACATGGAAAATAACCTTATTTGGATATCTAAAAAGTATTTACTTAATTTTGAAAGCATGAGTCTACAGACATATTGCACAAAACCAATTCCTATAGAAAAGTTGACTCAGTTTTGTAAGCTGATATGAAATAAACTAAAATCAATAAGGATTTATTTGTCAACTTAGGCTGGGTTGAGTTTTTTTCACTTTTAAGATGTGAATGAGAAAAGACATGACACTAGAGGGCAGAGGTGGATAGCTTTTTAAATACATTAAGCTTAATTCCTTCTAGAAGTACTTTTTCTGTGACAAATTAGTAATTTTGGACTTGGAATTCCTGAGAATTGTTATCTGTCCTACAGACAACAAGGGAATGAAAGACAGATTCAAGTTCAAACATTCATTTGAATACCATTAATTAAAGTATGTAAGTCAAAATAAAGTACTTACTAAGAAAATAATTTAAAATAATAACTAAATTCCTGGTGAGACATGCAATCAGTAACAGAAGAAAAAATATGAGACTGATAAAGTAATTGTGGAAGGAAAATTAATACTGATTGCAAAAAAGGGAAAGTAGTATTTCGGAGGGGGCAGGTGAGGGGGAATGTATTGCGTCAGATCACTATACTTACTGACATACAGTGTTTTAAATTGGATATTTTATATTATATTATGTATTTTCATAGCTTGTTAACAGACATTATTAGTACTAATTGGATTTATATAACATATCCTTCCAAATATCTTAAGATTATTTTACTGTGTATAAAAAACAGTTACTCTTACAAAAGCTAAATATATATAAACTGATGTTCAGTTAATTTAAAATTTTCCAAGGTAATACAGTGAATAATGGTATTTTTAAGAACCTAGCATACAGAGTTTTCTTCTGCGACTCCTATTAACTCGCGAATGACTAAGTGCTTTGTTGCTCCTAAAACAATTTTTTTTTTTTTTTCCATTTCCTGATCTGCATTTCTTTACCTGACCATGGGTGAGTTGTTAATAGCTGTGGAGTCTCCTGTGCCAACCCTGTGCCCCATCATGTGCCTGAGCTCCTCTGTGCCACATCATGTGTTTCTACTTCTGAAGGCCTCTGTCATCATACCAGGTCAGTCTTTCTCTGAACTAATGAATCATTAATGTCTCGTTCTACATAGAAAAACTGCTTGTTACTACTATCTATACAAAACTATGGTTCTACCACAAAGAGATGCACAAAAGAGGAACAAATTAGCCCTAGACATCTGGTCAATTAGAGAAATTGCTGTCACAACTAAATTAAGTAAAACAAAGCTGCAAGAAGGTCAATGAAGTTCAGAAAAAGCAGGCCTGACAAACCTGAGGCCTTGCAAACTCAGTACAAAGATTATGACATGTTACTAGCAACAAGCATACTATGTTGCTGTTCTACATGGTTTCATCAGTTAATAAAATATAGAAAGCTGTGCAGCTTTACAGCTAATGAAATGTAGGACTTCAGTTGTCTCAAAATCAGTGCCTAATGATTTTTGAGAAGCCCTTGGGATTACCACTTGGCTTCAGTTGCTGTTCTTACAGGGTGCAGACCTTCTGTAAGTCCTCTTCTTACACATATGTAGATGTTTCAGATGCCCTAGGATGCTTCAAACACCAGATTGACTGTCCAGGCAACAAAGCCCAGCCAAACTCTGTTTTATGATTTCAGAGTGAATTAACGACCCTCAAAGTTCTGCTGACAGTCCCAACCTGTTGCTGCACTAGGATTTGAGACGCTTGATTCACTTGAGCACAGCCAAATGCAGAAATCTTAAATTAAGTTCTGTGCTGCGTTCTGTGCTGTATGTTGTTTTTTGAATTTTCTAAAAAGAAGTTTGGTTTAAGCTTTATAATATCTTCGTGTGTGTGTGAAGCAAGTAATGTCATACTCATAGATAATAATGTGTGTTGTAGTTTTATAATTCCTGTTTCAATTCTGGTTTGTAATACAGATTTGGATTCCTCCGAAATTTTTCCTTCATGTATACACAAATAACATTGCTCTTCCCCACCCATGCAGATATTTATTCTAATAAAAGTTGTAGAATATTATTGTTCTTGATGTTCCCATTTCTCTGTTAAAATTGGTTGTAGTATCCAGTGGATTAAAAAAATAACCCTGAAGGCACCAATAATGAAAAAGGCAGTTACACAAATACATGCACGTATACAGGAAGATGAATGGGAAAAAGAGAGATTATGATTACACTAGTCTAGGTCTTTACGCTAAATACAACTGTCAGGGACAAGAGTTAATATAATTAAAGTCAGATTTTATTTTTTTTTCACACTTATACAAAATTATCAAGATGCTCCTCTTTAAACTGAAACACAGGTTGTGGAATGAACAGATTCTCTACCCTGAAGTGGGACTATATTGTGACATATATTATACCACCAAATGCACATTTATATACCAACTTATTTATATCCTAAGCCCTCCTGCCTAGGCCTCCATTGAGTGTTCTAAACTCTTAAATTTCTTTAGATTACTTAAAGCCATTGTTTTACTTGTCTATTTGTGCTTCAGTTTGTTCCTCCTTCCTCTGGAGGAACAAACTGTCACCAAAAAAAGTGGGATTATTATTAATGCCTTATAGTTTACAGTCTTCATCGTTAAAAATTCAACTTTTACCAGGAAGACAACACACTAAATTTAAACTCTTGAGTTTCCCATGTCGTCTACAGATGTGTGACTGCAAATAGTAACGTTCTGATCACCACAAGGTAATTTATATTTTATTTAGTGATGTTAAAAATTGTGCTCTTTTTCAGGCTACAGTTTAGTTATGCACCTCTAATATTTCTGAGGTTGGTGGGTCAAACTTTATAGCAGAATTGCTTTCACTAACCAAATGCTAGTCTACATCATGCATTTAATGGGCAGATCTACTGACCCAAAATTATAATCAAATGAGTTTGTTGTGATGGGTGAATGAATTCAAATTACCTTTGTAACAAAGCATCTTGATATAGAATGACACATTGTATTACCACACATCACCCAGAAAATCTGAATTCACGTGTGCCTGATTTTCCACAAGCACAAAAGTTGAAAGAGAGCAGCTAGCTTTTCAAAGCAGATCCTGTTAAACAAATTTTCTCTTTGTTGTTGAAAGTAAAAGAGCTCATGTGAAATTAATTCTAGAGATTTTTAAATGGTCATTGTAGTTACAGATCTATATTCTAGGATACATGATGAAGTCTAAAATTGTTATTGTGACTTCATAAAGATCATTAAATTGTCTCTAGTCATTGCATGCCTATTGTGGCTACATGAGTAAAACCAAAAAGACACATAACAAAAAAGTGATCCATGCATTTACCCAAGACCAGTTTATTTCAGTTTATCTGTATTGAACATGCATATATTCCATCATATAATCCTACTTTAATGGGAATAGACTAGGACTAATTTTAAAAGAATATTTTCTTTTCATATCCAGCTTTCATTTGGAGACCCCAATGTGCAAAATTATAATATCAATTTGTATGAGAACAATGTGTACCTCATTACCTTTACAAGGGAAACATTGTAGAAGAGTTAAAAGATTTCCCAGTGTAGTTAGTGAAATGTGTACACCATCTTTTCATTATAATTAGATCGGTTCACTAGAGCAAAATAGGTGAGCTAAAATATTTATTAACTATTTTTTCCCTGCGCTAAATATGTCACTCTAGTTACAGGAAACCTTCCATTATTTAACAACTACTGGTTTGATAGCATAGGCCGTTTTCTACCTAAGCTGTTATAACAGCAAATGTACAGCAGCAGAAATACTAAATTTATTTGCTTCTTTACAAGCATTTTAGAGAACAATATTAAGCTTCTCCTAATAGTGGTCTTATGTCTCAAAGCTTAAGCTTTGCATATACTATATACAGTACAAGTCTGACAAACCTAGGTAGTCACATGATGTAACTAGCAATAGCCCTTACGTTAGTTTAGATAGAGGGAAGCTCAGTTTCAGATCATTGGGAGCTGATGAGAAGGAAACAGAGAAGGAAATTAACTAAAAAAATAGCCTTAAGCAACAAGGAGATTTTAGCACAATACAGTAGCCCCTGTCTTATTGACCCTTACTGTTGGCTGTTCCATTACCACAAGGACATTTAGACTGGTTTGGCCACCAGAAAAGAACCACACTGTTGCCTTCCTCTTTTTTTTTTTTACCCAAATTGTTCAGGTGTACACACGATTAGGTTGTGAAGAATTATGAAAAAAAGCACTGAGCACTTAAGTGGAACGTAAGTGGCTCCATCACTTTGTTGTCTTTGTCATCCATTAAAGAGACTCACATTTTTCCTGGCAAATTTTTCCATTAGACAATTGTAAAGAGAATCTAAACAATCTCAAGCCAACGCAAGGCTACACAAATCCTGACACTGTACATTGTCAGTTAATTAGAAACTCTACGGACTCCTACTAACTGTAGCAAAATTCTGTTTCCTGAGCTGGAACTTATTTTAGCTGAGTGTGTTCAAATTCACAGGGCTGGAAGAGATTCATCCGTGAGTACTGAAAGAGCAAGCTGATGTGATTAGAACCACACAATCATGGAATGGTTAGAGTTGGAAGGGACCTTTAAAGTTCACCTATTCCAACCACCCTGCAAGGAGCAGGGACATCTTCAACTAGATCAGGTTGCTCAGAGCCTCATCCAACCTGGCCTTGAATGTTTCCAGGGATGAGGCATCTACCACCTCTCTGGGCAACCTCTTCCAGTGTTTCACCACATTCATTCTAAATTTTTTCTTTTCCTTATATCTAGTCTGAGTCTACCTTCTTCTATTTTAAAACCATTATCCCTTTTCCTATCACAACAGGCCCTGCTAAAGAGTTTCTCCCCCACCTTTCTTATAAGCCTCCTTTAGGTACTGTAAGACCGCTATAAGGTTTTCTCAGAGCCTTCTCTGAGAAACAGAGGGCTGAACAACCCTAACTCTCTCAGCCTATCCTCATAGGAGAGGTGCTCCAGCCCTTTGATCAGCTTCATGGCCCTCATCTGGACCCCCTCCAACAGGTCCACGTCCCTCTTATGTTGGGGGCTCCGGAGCTGGAAGCAGTACTCCATGTGGGGTCTCATTAGAGCAGAAGAGAACCGGAGAATCATCTCCCTCGACCTGCTGGCCCCATTTCTTTTGATTCAGCCCAGGACACAGTTGTCTTTCTGGGCTACAAGCACACATTGCCAACTCATTTTGAGCTTCTCATCCACCTGCACTCCGAAGTCCTTATCCTCAGGGGTGCTGTCAATCCATTCTCCACCCAGCCTCTTTTTGTGCTTGGGATTGCCCCAACCCGTGAGCAGGACCTTGCATTTGGTCTGGTTGACCTTCATGTGGTTTTCACAGGCCCACTTCTCCAGCCTGCCAAGGTCCCTTTGGATGGCATCCCTTCTCTCCAGCGTATCAACTGCACCACATAGCTCAGTGTTATCAGCAAACTTGCCGAGGGTGCACTCAATCCCATTGTCCATGTCACTGACAAAGATGTTAAACAGGGTCAGTCCCAATATGGACCCCTGAGGAATGTCGCTCATCACCTGTTGATAAAAGACCTGAAGAATAGGAGGCTAACTGGAATCAGCATGCTTGATGATGGCTAGCTGCTTACTGAGCTGTATCAAGAGAAGCATAGCTAGTAAATCAGGAGAAATTATTCTTCCCCTTTATATGAAGATGATTAGACCACATGTATAATACTATGTCCTGTTTGGGGAGATGAATACAGATTATCATGTCTCTGTACAGATGTATACAGATTATTATTACAGATATTTTTCAGGACATGGTTTAGTAGGCATGTTGGTGTTAGATTGATGGTTGGACTTGATTATCTTGGAGTTCTTTTCCAGTCTTAAAGGTTCTATGATTTTATTGCAATAAATTTAACTATGTAACGTGCTTGATTAGTTTCTAGCAAATATAAGAAAACATACACCACAGTCAGATAAAAATAGAAAAAGAAAGGAATGTTCTTCTTGAATTAGCCTGAATTCTGATTATTCAGCCACAGTGGGTATAACAGGACAGTTTTAAAAAAAGCAGTAACATTAAACTGGCATTAATCTACTGTTGTATTTATGTGTTACTGTTGCTATTTATTATTGGAAAGAGAAGAACTAACAGATGGTTAAAGGCTAATAACTGAAGAAACTTTCTAAAATGTCAACATCTACAATGTAATGAAATAGGAACAGTTTGGAAAATATTAAATCAGTGATCACAAACAACATAAGACAGGTTTGTATTTCACAACATCTTTCTTACTGGAAGGTAAACACAATGCATCTTGATTTTATATTTCAACAGCCAAGTTGTATTTTGTCATTTATGCTGTTGTAATATTACATAATGTCATTTACCAACATTCATATGAAGTGTTCATAGATATTCAAAAGTACATACTGATAATCTATGCGGCTACTTTAGATACTAGTGAATTACTTCAGATGTCCTTTTCCTCAACACTGGAAACCTCCTATATAGTGCAAGAACTTGTAGCTAGCATTGGATGGAACTCTCAGTGAAAAAAGTAATGCAAAAGATACGTAGGTGTATCACTAGGAACAAAAAAAATTGCAAACCCAAATGCAAACCTTTCTTTAAAACAAAAGCACTATTTTAAAATCAAAGATGAAGAAAAAAAATAATTGTATATGGTGTGGCTAAAAGTTTACTGTGAGTAATTCCCTCCTTCTTTTGATACCTAATATCCTAATCCATCTACATAAGGCACTTTTCATTGAAGCAACTACCACCCTGCAGATAATCCCACTCTCTAATAAGCCAAGAAGCCTAATAGAAGCAAGGAAATAACTTTCTGATTCAGGCACACGAAACCTTGTTCTTTTCCAAGAATTCAAGCAATGTAAATTTTACTATCCCTGATCAGAAAAATTGTAAACTGATAGTTTAACAAAATTTGGAAGGAAAGTTTCATCTGAAGGCTACAGGGAATGTAGAAAAGACATTCATGGTCCTGCTTTATTGCAGTTTTTTTTTTTTTCATATTAGTTTAAATACCTTATTATTTATAAATGATCATTTCTGTCTTTGCATGGTCATTTTTTGTAATCACAAGTTGAATTAACTATTGGTAACATTTGAGCTCATTTTTCCCACTCCACTATTGACACGCAAGGCAGAATTTCACTTCCATACCTTTGTTGTTTAGTATAAAGACTAATCACAGAGATTGCTTTAATTGTAATTGACTTTAATTTCATCATTGTCATGCTCATTTGTAGGTGGATGGTTTTTAGTATTTCAGTTTTGTTATTTAATTTGCAAAAATGGAAGTAGAGAAAAAAAGTGTGTGTGTTTACATACATGTATATATATGTGTGTGTGTATATATATATGAACACCTGGTAACTGGGTGGAGCTTTTCTAGCAAACGTTGCCAGATTATTACTTCATTGCATGACTGTAACTCTTAAAAAAAAAAAAAAAAACAAACCAAACAAAATATTATGAGGATTAATAAGATAACAAAAAAATCAGATATAAAAGAGATAAGCACAAGTATGCATATTTATTTTGCCAAATTAGACTACTTATTCTGTGACGTGTATGGCAAAATTTCCAATTATTTCAACAGGGCCAAAATTTGAAAACATTCCAAACCATCCTAGATAGTTGCGTGCAGATATGTATATATGTTTCAATAGATGTGTTTATTCATGAAATATGATTATTGCTTAAAATTGTAGAAAGAGTGGCAGTAATTTCTGATGTTAATTTCAAGTTCCAGTTCAGTCAAAGGCTTGTTATTTGGCTACTGTGAAAGAGATCTTGAGGCCTGAAGACAAATTTAGCCTTGTCCTTCATGCCAGGGGTCATCTATTTTCTATTTACACATTCACATGCTTATTATTTTTGGAATCACTAAAAAAATCAAGGTGTTAACAGGAACTGATTCCAGATGACCTTTAAGACATCTCTTCTCTTAGGCTTGTTATAACTGGATAGGTTTTACTGCTTTTTACAGTACCAGTATATTTCTTCAGCTAGCTACCAAAATTTTGCCAAAGACATGGTCAGTATTGGAATCTGGTTGTAATGGGAAGTGTGTAAGTGCATAAGAAGTTGTCCCAAAGAGCTTACAAGGTGAATAGAGAGAAGGAAAAACTGGTTTTCCTCGGGTTAAAAATCTGGTTTAAATCGGGTTGGTAAGATAAATATGTTACTCATTGCTTTCTCCATCATTTCCAGTGGTGTTTTCTTCACTTTTTCACATTATATTTGAACTGAAATAAATTTCTGATCTTTTCTTTGATTATACTTTTCCGTAACATTTTGGTATCCTGGATTAATCTACAGATTAATTTTTTGTAAGTGGTTAAAAATGTGTTAATGAAACATCAGTTGGGAACCGTTTGAAAGCCAGTGAAGTTTGTACAGACCTTTAAATGAATCTAAAATAGAATAGTTTACATTTATGGAGAATATGTATGGAGGTTTAACTTCAGTGGATTATAGTTGTCACAAGAAAAAAATAAAGAACATTTTAATTTTCTTTTCCTCCAGTAAGTTAAGCATATTGTTTGAATTATTAAAAGTGATGTTCATATTTTAGAAACAATACAAAAACCCCATAGAATTTTCAGAACTGCCTATTGATGATATTTTAGTTCAGGCATGCTGCCAGGAGAGGGTGATGTTGAACTGTAAATCTAAAGCAATCTTTGCCTTCACTGTAAATTCAGTCTTCACTTGAACGTGTGTATATTATTTTGCACAAGAAATAATATGAAACTTTCCATTTTGACAAATGTTCAAGGAAGACAAGGACACTGTAAAGATTTCACATATACTCTGTGTAAATTTTCAGAATGAATAGAGAATGAAAAATATCTCAGTTGAATTCCCACCCTTCCAACCCCAAAGACAAACATTTGTAAATGAGTCATAATGATATGATTGTATATTATCAACGTATGTGTGTGTATTAAACAAGAGGACATAGAATTAGTACCATGGTTAAAAAAGTTATTGAAGTTCTTATTCTGATTTTTATTTTCTTTTTTAAATCCTGTTGAATCATCATTTTCCTGATGTAAATTTTTATTCAAGTATGAAAGAATTAGAGATTATGAAGAACAAGTGCTGATATTTCCTATAGTGGTGTGTAAAATATAACGCGAAATTAATTATATCAGCTTTTTCATATAAACTGGGAAATAAAAAAAAAACATTATTATTACTGTAGTTCTTATCAGCCCCCCATTCTTAACTTAGTAAAGCCGTAGTCTGTAATATGAAAATATGTTCACAGCCAGAAGACATTTTCACTCTGTGCCACCACCTGACTCTCAAATCAAGCGTACTGTAATTTAGATTCAGCAACTTCATGCTGAGGATCTACCAGCAGCCCTGTACGGATTGATTAATGTTCTCTTTACTAATGAACAAACATTTTTATTTTTTTTTTTTTCAGCATTTACATTTGTATCTTACCAATCTATATTTAAAAACTGCTTCTCCATATGTTACCTTTATGATACAGGGTAATAAGTAGAAATGCTTTACACTGGATGAAGAAAACAAGTTTTACATACCCTAAGCATCTCTTAATATCATTCAGAATATCGAGTTTCAGTGTTTTATGTTTTATTTTCTTCCTTGGTAGGTCAAATTTACATAACTGAAGATAAAAATTAAAAAAAAAAAATCAAAATATTACTGGGAAGGATGTGAGCATGTTTAATGGTAGCATATTAGCTAATACTTACTGGTTAATTACGTGTTTATATAATACTAACTACTCAAAAAAATCCTGATAAATGAATGTATTTCAAATAGCTCTGTAGGGTCAGCAAAAGCTTTCATAGAAATTAATGGGTGTTTTTCCTGTTTACTTCAGTGTTAGTCTTATTGAGCTTTAAGCAGTTGAAAAATTAATCAATGTCACCTGGAAAAAGGTGACATACAATTGAACAACAACAAGCTAATACATAGTCAACACACTCCTTATCTTTACAAACATATGGATATACCTATGTATACAATAGTCTACATACAAATCTATTTTTTTTATTACCCACATTGCATTATTTTGCTCTGCTGCTTGAAGTTCAAATTTTGACATTTAAGGTTATTTACTATAATTTATTTACTATCTATGTAAATAATAAATGAATGCATTAATGTTCAATCTCCTGAGCAGGTGTTACTTCCACAATTAAAAAAAGACATGCAGTTAAACAGTAGTTATGAAATGCAATTCATATTTTGAGAAAAAAAACACAAAAAAAACCCCAGCATAATGCCGACACTGTCAAAAGAATTTAAAAAGTTAAATGAAACTGAACATAGAAACAGTTTATGTAGAAGCTGAAAACAAAATGTGGCACCATTAAAAGGATGGAAAAATACACTGTATATTTTACTACTTGCATCCTCTGAGACAATAGAGATTAACTGATTCTGATTGTGGCATTTTAAAAGGCAAGTGTAATGCAGATTAATGAAAACATATCTGTTTGAGCTTGAGATTAGTGATCAGGGAGATACAAATATATGTGTTCATGCTGAATAGCTGTGAAAGATGATCAATACTTTGATAATCAGTGTACTGGCACCAGACCCTTGAGCTTCAATGCTTGTTTGTTTTGTCTTTAAGACACACTAAACAGTTTAAATAATTTTGTTTCAGTAATTTAGAATGATAATTAAATTGGTAACCGAATAAATTTGATCAATTTTAGGCAGAAGACCTGTGATCTTCAAGTTTGGTTCTGTAAGGATTTATGGTTTGTTCCATATTTTAGCTAGCAATTCATTGAAAGTGCCCAACACTTCTAAACTGACACCCATCCATATGGAAAACCTTTTCTTTAAAATAACTTTAATAACAAGGTGTGTTTCCAAAATTATATAGTAAATGTGATGGAAAGGCAAGTAGTTTGTTTGTTTTTTTTTTTTTTAAAGAGCATGAACGAGTACACTGGCAGCTTTGATTATCTGTTTTGTAGTCTGAAACAAGAAATACCAAAGTATCATTCATGGCATATGTTTTTTTCTTAAAATGATATCTTTCAAAACTAGATTAGGTCATTATTTTCAGTTGTGAGGAGATCACTGTCTATGTTACCCCAGACCATCCATAAATATTAGGAATTAATCAAAGATAAGTCTAGGGGCCTGTAAATAGAAAACTCTAATATTTCTAAAATTAATATTTAGTTACCATAGTTGGCATTAAATGACATTTTTAATTTATTAGGATTTCTCCAAGTTAACATCACATGGCTTGTTTACTATGATCTATATCACTTTAACAAAGCATTTTAGAGATACACATTATGTTTTCAGGTAAAGTATTCAATTTCTACCCATGGTAGAGAAAGCATATGACAGTATAGTACCTTGTACAAGACTAATTCCATGCTAATTATTATGTTACAAGATATAGTAATCCATTATTTTGAAGTGATGTGCCTTAAAATTTCAAACGCATCAGATTTACATTCTCAAAGCATTTCACAGAATCACACAGGATTACAGAATCACTGAAGTTGGAAAGGACCTGCTTAGATCATCTAGTCCATCAGCCCTGGCTCAGGAGTTTGCCCAGAAACATGTTCAGTCTGCTTTTGTGTGTCTCTAGAAATAGAGGCCCTATAACCGACCTGGGCAATCTGCTCCATGTTTTGATAACTCTTATTTCAGTCATTGCACTGTCAAAAAGTCTTTTGTGAATTGATCTAATTGACTGATGATAGATTGACAACTTCAGTTCTAACAAAATCATGATAATTTTTTCTTTGTTTTTTTTGTTCGTTTCTTTCTTTCTTTTATGTGCATGGTAGACTTCTGAAAGACTTATATGAATTTAAAAAAATAACTTCAGTTTTGGCAAACATATGGTCATCATTTACACCAAAGAACCTCTAAAAAGGAAAAATTATTTTCAGTATTAAAGCTAGATATTTAATTTTCTAATTAAGCCACATACTACATAATCAAGACACTCTAAACTGAAAAATGTGGTTCTTTCTAAGAGTCTTTATCTCGTTGTTCCAAAAATAAATAAAAAAAAAAAACAACTACAGCTTGAAAACAGAGAGGGAGAAATAATTTATATTTATTCAGTCAGGTTACACTGCTCATTGCATGGCACTTTGTATTAAATTACTATCCATATTCTTTGTTATTGATTGGACTGAGATGATGACTATCATGCTGCAGGTGATTTTGATGAACAAATTCACCCCTGATGTCGTGCGGAATACCAGTCCTTACTACTGACTCAGTAGCTGTCCTACAGGGAAGTTCACACCTGCTCATGGTCTGTGACTCAGTGAAATCCATATGGCTTTGCACAGTTGCCAGAAGACTATCAGTTGTAGTTAGATCTTTAAGTCAGATAATGATTTAGGAAAAAATAAAGTCAGAGAATGAATTCAGAAGCTGCCCTTCCTACGAGTTCTAAACAAAGCTGCTTTATCTATAAAATCTCATGTGAAAATGAGGCTAGTTCAATTGCAAAGATTAAGTGTTCATAAAAGACTTTCTACACAGGCAAGGTACATAGCAGATAGTGTGCGGGCAATAGATTTTTTGGAAACAGAAATAATGTACATATTCCTGCCTACTGTATCTGTCAGTGCCATTGAGGAATGGTACAGGTGTGCAACAAAGTGACTACAGCTGGTGAGATGGACTCTCTCAATGAAGTCACTACTTTTCCCTATTCTCACCTTCTTCAATAGTAGAAAGAACAGAAAGTTTATTCTTCCTGACCTACTTTCTGCTTTTTTCTTCACTGGAAATATTCCCACTCCTGTCCTTATCCCTCACCCCTGAGGACACGAAATTGAATTTTTCTTTCTTCATCCTAAAGAGGATTTTCTTCTCTTTTACAGATGGAAAATGTCTGATTTTGCTGTATTAATGTTCTTCCTAGTCCATGTAGGAAACTCAGGTTCACAAGATCTGAACCACAAAGGACATTTAAAGATAAGACACAGTCTGTTATATATGAGTAAAAATTCCTATTCTCACCTCAAATGTGAACTCCAAGGTTCATTTGGTCTACACTATCTGATTGCACAAAAACAAAGCAGGAATCCATATCTGTCTAAATAAAAATAATTAAAAAATAATACTAAAGAAAGTTATATAAGCACACTCCTATTTTGGAAATAAAACAGAACTTAGCCAAACAAAACTTAGAACTTAGTCTGATCTTAGAGATCAAGTTGTGCCATCAAAATTACAAGCTCAGCTATTGATATAGCATGCTGAACTGACCAAAAAAACCACCTTTCAATGCTTCTTAAAACCTTTTATGCACCTAATGCACACATTTTTTAAAGCAAAAATCTGACATTCCTTCTGAAAAAAAAGTTGGGCTTAGATACAGCTATGCACTTATTTCAATACACAGAAATCATTAGAAAGTTTTAAAATATTTTTTTTTTTTTTTTAATTCGGGAAATGATGTACTTTGTACTCTGTCCATTGCATTTTTCTTCTGCCAAATGTGTTTATTTCTAGAGTGATTAACATGATCCTCACATTTTAAGAAGTTGCTTTCTAAAAATAAATGGCCATTTGAGAACAGAAGCCAAAAATGAAATTATTGGCAGATGTGGGTTTGTGTGTTCTTCCCACTTTGACAGAAAAGCTGAAGTGGATTCTAAACCTGGTAGATTTAATTTCTTTAATGGGCTCTATTTGCTCTGTGATAATAGTGTGAATAGAAATAAGGAGTATGGCTTTGTGGCAGAATGTAAAGCTAAGAAAACATGCTCAAGGAGGTAGCTGCTCATAAGAGTATCTGAGGATTTAGATGTAGGGATTAACTGAACAATGCTGTCCTGTGTGTGATACTTTATTTTCCTCTTTTTTTTTTTTTTTTTTTTTTTTTTTTTTTTTTTTTTTTTAATTGTGCATTTTGAACCAAATAAAAGTATTCCACAGTTGTATCTGTAGTCAGGTATATTCAGGTTTTTTTATAGCTTGTGTGCTTCCCATTAGAGGCCAATTCCCTTGCAGTCTTTACTCTTCCATATAACAACTACACCAGTGGAATGAGGGAGAGAACAAAAAGAGCAAAACAAAAACAACAACAACAACAAAAACTATGGGTCATGACACAGACAGTTCAATAAATGAAGGAACAAGGAAAAAAAAATGCAAAGGTGATCACTTACCACCTCACACAAGTAGACCAATGCCCATCCTGTCCCTGAGCAATAGCTCCTTTCCCAAAAATGGCTCTTCCCTTAGTTTTTATTGCTGAGCATGACATTATATGACATGGAATATCCCTTTGGTCAATTTGAGTCAGCTGTCTTGGTTATGTCTCTTCCCAGCTTCTTGCTTACCCCCCAAACTACCATGGCAGAGTAGATTTGGAAAAATAGGGAGCCTTGACACTGTACAAGTACTGCTCAATAATAGTCAAAACACTGGTCTTATCAACATTGTTCTAGTCACAAATCTAAAACATAGCACCATACAGACTGCTGTGAAGAAAATCAACTCCATCCCAGCCAGACCCAGTATACACTGCTAGCTGCCAACATCAGACAACTGTTTAGATAGGATTTATCTCAGCCATTGCAGATGTCTGAAAATTACTTGTCCAAGTCCAAGTTAATCTCTAGACATCTCCATGAATGACAGGGGTTTGCAGAGTAAAGAATTCCAAAGACTGGCATCTTAAGGTAAATGACAAATTATCCCTCATTTGCCTATGCTTTAAAAACAAACAAACAAACAAACCAAAACAATATATTGCAGAAACTGGACTTAACTAATGAACTTTTAAACTGAAAATTAGCTCACATCAATCCTGCATTGGGATGTCAGAGTGGTGAGATGCATATTGCCAGCTCTTGAGATCTACTACTGTCTTGAACACTACCTATGACTTTACAGATCCAAAGAATGTTCTTTAACCGGTGTGCTCACTTGCTTCAGTTCCTATATTACATACTTGAACCTGGATTTCAAAACACAGGCCAGTACCTCTGTAAAGGATATGTATTATCAGAAAGAAGACAAAATAATCTTCAAAGTAGAGCTTAAATATTAACTTATTAGTGCATTAGGCTTGTGTTGGGTCTGTGAATTTTACTGAGCATTTGTATAGTATCACCAAGAGAATCCAATTGAACACCATGGTTATTTACAATCTAGTGATATTCCAAACTTGATTGACTATTGCAGAGTTTACTCTTCAGGTAATTTTTCAAGTTGCCTATCTATGTTAGCTTGATTTCTGTGGAACAGCAGTACTGTGTAATGTGCAATTAGGTTAGGCACAGGCATGCATTATCATGAATAGGCTTGGGCATATTCAGCATGTACAAACTTATTTGTGTTTAACAAGATACTACTGTTAAATATCAATTCATTATTCACAGCCAAAAGGAAAACAAATTGTTTTACACAGCAGTTTCAGTATTTCATGCTTTCCTGCTCAAACTTATTGAAAAAGACAAATAATTGTAATTTTTAACACTGAAAAAATAAATGTAAACATATGTAAATTATGTAATATCCTTTGGTTTTATTATTGATTACTGCACAGTTAGTGTTTAATTTTTCATTCTTTTCCTTTTTCTTTAAAGGGTTTATAACATATTAGCATATCTGCACTTTTGTGTGCTAGCAGTAAACTTTTTAAACTATTGACAGATGAATCTAAAGTTAGCAGACCATCTGGAACTGTTAACATCTTAGGTTGTAATTTGAAAAAGAACATTGTAAGTACATGGCAAACTCATACAGCATGTGTATGTGAGTATTTCTCTACTCACTATCTTTGGAACAAAAGACCAAGCAATTTTGATTTTAAAAGAATGCGGTTTGGAAGATTAAAAAAATTGCATTACTTATTTCAAAAACTTTACCCAATTCTTATAGCTTTGGGTTGCACCTACTATTAGTATTGTTTTTTTTCAAGGGTCTTATGAGAGCTAGGCATTCAGCTACTGTCAGACATGAAAGTCAGAAAATCTTACTATACTTCAATTGGAATATTTGTAACTATAATGTGAGGGTGACTGTTAATTGTGCAGTGGGTAACTAATTGGCTGACTGTATCACACTGTCAAAAAAAAAAAGTAAGTAGAACATAACTAACATATAAACTTAGAAGGATTTTTTTTAAATTTAAATTTTATTTAAATACACCTTAAAGGATATTGACTGCAAGTCCAGAGTGATCAGAAAAGAATTTAAAAACCAAAAGAAGTCAAGGGAAATTCTTTTGAGTTAGATCTAGATTTTATCTTCTACATGGACAAAAGACAATTTACAGCAATTGGCTTTAAAAAGGTTTCAGTTGGCTATATGGTAGTGGAGAGGATCACTTCATTCTAAACCTACAGTAATTTAAGGTCAATGGACAGTCATGCTTCTGGTGTTGCAAAAGTTACTGAGAAACAGGAGTACAGTTAGATTAGTAGAGGGGTTTTTAGGCTGCTAGAATGCTGTACAATAACAAACCATGACTCAGGATTTTGGATTGGTTTTTTATTTTTTTTTTGGTTCTTGAGTCATTGGCAAGTAAAGTACATTTTAACAAATATGCTTCTGATTTGTCATAACTGAAGCCTGCAAGTACTCAGGTGACTTTTGTTCTCTACAGACGAGTCACCTCTAGCATTTTTTTAAACTGATGTTCAAATATCGCCAAGCTTAGGAGAAGAGGAGAAGAGAATTTATCTGCTCCAAGAGGTCGAGTCAGATCAAGGGATATCTGTCACTCCAACACCAAAATTTATGAACAAGACAGATTAACTCAGAATAGGTTAGGAGATTTAAACTTTGATATTAAACTCTTCCTATATTGTGCAGAACTATCAGTTCTCTATCAATTAGTAAACAAAATGCAAAGAAATGTCAAGATCTATTGCACAGATATTGAAGAAGGAAGTAGTGCAAATTAAATAAATGTTTACACATTTGCAATGAGCGGAATAACACAATAAAGCAGGATTATTAAATAAGCTCGCAAGAGAAATCAGCTTGTTTTAATCTATTTCCAAAATAAAGACTATTTGCAGCCACTACATCATATTTTATTGAATGAATAAGAAACCATTATTTTTGTAAGGAGTCATGATGCTAAGGATAGTAGGATAAAATCCATTTTTCAGTCCAGCAGAAAATTTAAAGGACTATATGACTTTTCATCTGGAAAAATGAAATATAAAGAATATTTGCTTCAATATAGCTTTCTTCAAAATATTGTACGTGAGGGAATGTGATTTTTACATGATGATGGCTATCAATACATACAATGTTATATCTGTATGTATATGTGTATAATAGATATGTATATAAGGGTCTAAATTAATTTTGTTACTTAGAAGTTGCATTGGTGTAATAGAAAGTTGTTCCTTTAACTTGATTGCTCTCTTATAAATGGAGATCTTCTTCAGTAGATTTTTTCAGATAATTGCCTCTCAATAAGGGTCACATACAAATTTAACCAAATATTTACTTAGAGAATAGTCACTAGGCTTCCATATAACTTTTAGAGGGGAATCTTGACCTTTGTTTACATAATTGCAATATCTTCATGACTGAAAAAAAAAAGCTGCACAAACAGTGTGTTCAGAGCAGAAAAAAGTTTTGAGTAAAACCTATCCTAATGTGTAAAATAAGGTGCAATAGTTCCATGAGGGAAACTGCTGTTCTGTAGCTGAATTAACTGGATGCCTAGAAAACAAAACCTTGCTTTCCTAATGCCAATCTTAATTATTTCTTTCCTATTCACTTGACTGTTGTGAAACATACAGTTCAAGAAAACCTTTCCTGATTTGCTTTGCCATGAGAGAGAAAGGCTCTGCATTGCCTTTATAGTAGGTACTAGTAGCTTCCATAATTGTAGCTACTTTGTATTATGGGGACTTTTTTTTGGTTTGTTTTGTGTGTGCGTTTGTGCATGTGCTATGTTCTCTGATCTTAGTTAAGACTTAACTTTGGTGACCGTCTCTCCATATGGAATTTTCATGTATACTATGTATATGACTTTCAACAGAGTCCCTCAGCCTGCTCTCTCGGGTATGAATATTCAAATGCTACTTAGTTGTTCCAGAATACTTCATTTCACTATAGTATCTTAAGCTCTCAGACCAGTACTTGAGTTGGTGTTACAAGAAATATAGGTGAAGAGTTGCTGATACGGACTAGCAGCTTCTTGCACGCAAAGCAGGATACGTTATTCGTCTCATACACCTTGTGTGGAATATTAACAAGTGGCAATGACTTGTGAAGGGGGGAGGGGAGGGAGCTTTACCTTCCACTGAAATAGCAAATGGAGATCCTTATTCCTCCTGTTATTCTTAAACACGGAATTTAAAAATAAACAAATATGGTACATGAAAATTTGCCTTTTTGAAGACTAGTCTGTAAATTGTATGTCTAATTTCCACATTTGGAGTTAATATTCTTTATATGGAAAACATTCTTCAAAGTGATCTATAAGTGGTACCAGTAAGTTCTGACTGAAAGGGTGTGAGAAAGCTTTGCACTGCTTCTTATGGGCATCCCTGTAGTCTTCAGAATTTTCCTGAATGGAGGGAACGTACTGTTAAGAAGAAAAAAAACAGATTCCAGAAAAGCCTTCTTGGGCATTTCCTGGTCATACTAAAATTTACAAATTATATAATTCGGGCTCAAATATTTCCTCTGTAATGTATAGAGTTAAAGAAATTCGCACAGCTTACTATATAACATAGAATTTAATAAAATGTGGATGTATTAGAACATCCTTTTTTAAGAATTTTATGCAAGGCTTACATGTTTAATAGCATTAAAACTTCTATCTGTACATGTATATATTGATAAGAAAGAAAACTCACTAGCTGCGCTATATATATATGTACAGTTACAGGGATATGGTCTCATTTCTGATCTATGGAGATGCTGTACTCTGTGAAGAGGCAAAGAGGAATGACATAAAAGCTTAAGGCCTTTTTGGAAGTAAGTAAGCCTGACAGTTTTAGATATTATTTATACAGCTTCACAAATTTTAAAATTGTCAGAGCAATTGATAAAGGTGAATGTTTAAAATACAGGATACAAACTCCATGTCAGCTCAACACTGACAGGCAGATGCACTTTTAGAATCACACTTCTTATAATGTCCTGCTTAATGATTCATAAAATTGTGGTAGAAAACCAATAATTAGCTGTATTTTTATAAACCTGGTAAATATACAGTTTGTGGAATGACAGACATTATTGATAACCATTCTCACTGTTTTTTACTTGTGCATGGTTAGGAAAAGCTCTCCTATTCTTAGCTGTTGCTTTCTGGAAATATTTTTGTGATCAGGTTTTACTCTTGTGGGTGTTAACTGAAAAGCAGAGAACTATGTTGTTTTTACTTCTGATATGAGTATCTCTACATATAGATATTCTCCATCTCAAACAATCAGCCGCAAATGAAATGTGAACACCTGTAAAATGTTCAGCAAAAATTAGAAAGACTCTGACTTACAATACATACATTCAAAATGTATAAATAATATAATGATTTATTTGTCCTGAAACAGATATCTGAGAATCTTTGAGCCTTAACAGTAATATGCTTGCAAGTCAGATAGAGTGACAAGATTTGTTAAAAGTAGCAAAATGCAGCCAAGTAAGTGATGTTTTGAAATGAAAGGAAATAAAATTCTTGCTGTTTCTTCAGAATATTTTTTCTTTTTTTTTATTATGTTGCTAAATTATATGTTTTATCTGTAGAAAATTAAGTTGTAAAGAACTCATCCTAATAAGCCAAGGTGTAAATACATATGCCTATATATAAAAATATATGTATATATGTGTGTGGGGAGGTGTGTGTGTGTATATAGAATCAGAGAATCATAGAATGGTTAGAGTTGGAAGGGACCTTCAAAGGTCATCTAGTCCAACCCCCCTGCAAGAAGCAGGGGCATCCCCAACTAGATCAGGTTGCTCAGAGCCTCATCCAGCCTGGCCTTGAACGTTTCCAGGGATGGGGCATCCACCACCTCTCTGGGCAACCTGTATATATATATGTGTATATATATATATATGTATAAGACAAGATAGCCTTCATCACATGGAACAGTATGTCACAATACCTTTTCAAAGGCCAATGAGGCCACCTGGAAAGCTACCAGCACAAAAGAAGTTACAGGAATCTGACTGCTACTGAGACTGTAATAAACAATCTGTAAAGTAATTCAAGCCACAATAAGAACAAAACAGAAATGGTATTATTTACAGAGTAAATATGCTGGAGCATTGAATCTATTGTTGCCCATCAAAAGATCGTGAGGCTCTGTGGCAGTGGAATGAACAAGGAAGTAAAATTTGCAGCATATAAAACCATCCCATGCAATGCAGGGGGGATAAGGAAAATCTTCCTTGCATGGAATAAACATTTTCCTGGAGCTCTGCTGTATCTGCTGATTACTTGTTCATCAGCACAAAGAAAATAATACCTTAAGCATGATACATGCCTTTAAGAATACCCCCCTCCACCCCCCCAGCCCCCAAGACTGGTTGTTTTTTGTTTGTTTGTTTGTTTTTTTATCAAAGCAGTGTTTCATGCAAATACAATGCAATCTCATGTGGACAGATACCAACACACTATGCTAACATCTGTAAAACAGACAATTACTATCAATTCAGTTTTCTTCCTACAGAATGAACAGGCAGTTTTAAAAAGGACTGACAGTAATCATTGTGCAGGCATAAGCACTAATATTCTACAATTTTTATTTTTTTTTTCAGAAATAAAGTACTGTACGTACTCATCCATACCCCAGTCACATTGAGTGGACTGGATTGATAGCTGTACTGTCTCATTTATATACTCGAACAATCCTGCAGTTCGTTGTGATAGACGTATTTTCCAGAGGACAAGGTTTCCCTTGTGGTGTTTTTTTGTGGAGTGCATTTGGGCTGGAATGCTTTCAGTTTCTGAAGCAAGCATTTGCAGATATAAACTAAATGCAAGATCTGCCCAGGAAAACAAACTGCAAGAGCTGCAGTGGATATTTACTGTTTTGCAAAATCGACCACTAACAGACCTTAAGGAATCTAGAAGTTATTTAGCTGAATTTTACTTTCTCAGTTTTACTTAGGTACGAGAAAAAGGAGGTGAGAGAAATTGCAGGAGGAGGAGGAGCTGATCTGTCTCAAGGTGGAGCTGTATCTTGTATTAAAAGACATTGGCAGATTAAAGCTCTCTAGTGGGGAAGGGCTTAAAGGCTGAGTCAAAAGCCAAGAAGTCTCGTTATTTACGCCTACATCCCAGCCCCTGGCAATCTGACTAATAACAAACTGAGCTAACAAGAAAGACTAGAAAGAGCAGAGAGAGCACAGAAGCAGTTTGGATCTAGAAATCTTACAAACCAAGTGATCAAGTCAAGCTCTGCTGAGCATCTTGTTTATTTACTGCATCCAAATGCTTGCAAACAGTTAAATATATGCAGAAAAGTCAGCATAGCTGTGAAGTATGCTGTGAATTTTAATTGAGGAAAAGGGGCAACTGCTTACAGGATGGTCTAATGTGCATGCTGCCTGGAAGATTTTTTTCAATTGAATGCTTTGTACTTTGTCTTCTGAACAAGGATTTTAACTTTATGGAGCTGTAGTATTACCAGAACTTGCAGCAAAGTGAAACTCAGAAGAAGGTGTGCATTTTTTCACAGGGAAAAATTACATTGAAACAGCTGCTTCAACTGCGCGTTACTGAGCAATTCAGGGAGTGTTTCTGCTGTACAGGTAAGAAAAATTCCAGTTAGTTAATTAGCTTAGCATATGAGAAATTAATTTCTCAGTACCAGTTGAATATATATTTTTGCATGACTTTGTATAACTTTTAAGTTAAATGATGGCAGTTTATATTGTATTTCAAACAGTCTGTTAGGTGTATTTATTCAAACTGCCAACTGTATAGAATGTGCATATTAAGGAAACACTGATTTCAGGTCCCTTCAACGGGGAGGAATGGGTGTCTGTTTTCATTTCCTGAAGTGCAAAAAAAAATGGTTTTAAATGCATCATCTGCCTGTGGTTCCCTTCAGAGTTTAATAAACAATCCCAAAGGCTTTTAGAAATTACCAATTCTTAGCCTGAGGCTTTGAAATTCTTCAACATGCATTTTTTAAAATAGCTGAATTAAAACAACCGAACAAATAAAACCCCAAGTAAAATGAAATAAGTTATCTCAATATTTTTAAAAACATATTGATTATTACTTGTCAACATGTGATGCCTTTGCTATAAAATGACTGCTTCTGAAAGTATTCAACGTTGCCTCATAGAAAGGACTGTGACATTTTTTTAGTCTTTTAGAGTTCCTCCTACAAAAAGCTTAGGTACAGTATGCAGTTAGTAGTGACTTACATGAAAGCAGATTAAAATGAACAAACTTAAATTACCATGTAAAATTTGTGGAAAAACCTCACCACATGAAACAGAAGAAGGTTGTTTGCCAAGTCTTTTAAATTAAATTGTATTTTATTATTAATTCTTTCTGTCAAATATTGATCATGTGTTACTTGAAAAAAGTTTTTATTTTACAATACTAGCCCACTGAGAGCTTCGTTGCATATTACTGAATGTTTAGATTAAAAAAAAAAAAAAAAAAAAAGGAAAAAAAGAAAAAAAGAATACAACTCATTAATTTTTGTTGTGTGTGTATGTGTGCATGAGAGTTCTGGCAGTGCTGCCCATAGAATTATGATGATTATTAAAATGAGAATGCTTTCAAATTGGTTACAAATGTTTTTAGTTTAATCTCTGAGATGAGGGCTTTTTTTTTTTTTAATAACTTAATTTCTCAATATGCACTAGAATACTACATGCTTTTTGAATTTATTTTTTTTTCATTTAATTTTGCTCAGGGACATTGTAAGTGCAGTTTGGATTTGATGTAAATTGACACTGGAATTCCTATAGAGAAAAAGTGCATAGAAATAAAGTCTAATTAGTCATACAGTAGGTTTGAAGCTGGCATCTGTGTCAAGAGCCTGTATTTTTTACCTAGGGTCATTGGAAAGGATATTGATGCATGTAATGCAAGAATAAATCTCTAAATGTGATCCTAGAATTATTCTGCATACTTCAAAACGACATCTTCACATTTTGTCTTTTATCCAGTACTTCTTGGGAAAACAAACTTAAAGACATAGATGTTAAACATAGGCAGCTGGAGTTCAAGGAGTGTTTATGAGAAGCAAAATGATCTGTTCTACTGAAATAAGGACAAAAGGTCATCTTTTTAGGGACGCTTTTTCCCACACTGTGAATTGCACTTATTACTTCTGAACTCATGCATCTACTCCCATTTATCAGGAATTTCTAATGGAGAAAAGCATAATTCACTGTGCACACATTTGCTGATTTTGCTTTTGTGTGTGTGTGTGTAATACTCATACTACAGCAGTTAAGTGTCTGCATGTGTAGATTTTTCCTATCCATTTCAAAAGAAGCCTTGAGAAATGATGTTGATAGTAACAAAGGTATACAGTAATCAAAATACATATTGATGAGATGCCAAATCATATGGCCACACTATAAGAATGTTCATTCATGTAATTGAGTAGATTCTTGTAAAACATTCTGATCTTTCAGAAATTAACACTTCAGCTAATTAATCGTGTAGTGACATTCTGTATTCCATGATTCAATAGCTTTGAAAGATCAAATGACTTTTATTAGATGGATTACTTCAAAAGTCTGCTTAGTTCAGTCCTGGAATAAATAGCACAGCCTAAAAAAGTTATTGTTTTAAATCCTCCATTCCATTGTAAGAATGTGTTTTGTTTTAGAAAATGTGGAAATATTTAATTAAAGATTATAAACAATGATCTCACTCCATCTCATATATCAAGTATTACCACCGTTATGGCTGATTAGACAGCCTTGATAGAAATAAATAGAGAACCTTCAAATGGAGTGTAGCATAAATTCAAACTGATGACAACAAATGCTTGATTTCAACATGTAAATTTTGCTTGTGACTCCATAGTTGTACTGTAATAACGTATTTATTAGGTATTGCAAAGTTCAAGATCAGCTTGACAGGTGATAATTTAATTTACAGACCATATAGATAATACTGGTGATAATTTTTAACTTGTAAAGCACAGTTAGTTCCATGCACATTTCAGAATTTTTTGGAGTAATTAGTTATTATAATAATTGGAAGGAGTCTAATAATTAATCTAAAATAAAAATGTTTACTCCTTGCCTACTTGTTTCTTCTCACATGCCTTGTCAATTCTCTCCTCTTTTTTTTTTTTTATTTTGTGTACACAATTACTTTATTTGTACCTTATATACAAATACATTACACTGTTATGTGCTGTGTTCCTATTTTCACTAAACAGCCACAAAATATAACACACACATTAAAATTCAAGTCAAAAAAAAAGAATTCTTTTTTTTCTACTTTTCAGTTTGGAGATACAAGGATTGCAAGGAAATACCTTTTGATTTACATACAAAATACAGAACCAAAGGAGATACTCCCTGACTGAATGGGCTTTTGCTCACAACACATTGTTGAATCAAATCAAATTTTATTTCTCAACATTAAGTTGAGCTTAGCAAGTTACTCTTAAAATTTGCAGTACTATATGGTGACACAAAGCAACAATCCAAAATATTGTATTAGCCTTGACTTATTACTGCTGTTTACTGGCAAAGCATTCTATATGGTATATAAATAAAGACAACACACTCTTGACTATCTCCTACTTTGGTGTATCAGCGTGAAAATACTGAAGCACTCTCCTTATGACTGTGTGTTTATTGATTCAGTACATTAATTATATTTTTTTCTGTGCTTAGAAAATAATTCAAATGTTTTGCACAATATAACACTGTTTGAAAGGTGCCACAGCAAAATGACAAGTACTAGGAATGATTATTGCTCCCCTCTGTCCCAGGAAAAAATAAATCAACTCTTGTCAAATAATTACTCTATTACTTTTCCTTTTTCCTTTTTTTTTTTTTCTTTTTTTGTTATAGAATCTGCTGGCAAGATGAAGTTCTGGATTTTTATTCTATATTCAATTGTGGTTGCATCTGATCCTTACCAGTCACAGCCTTCTTTTTCTTCAGTCAGAGGATCTTGTCAGAGTTTGTGTTCCTGTGAAGAAAAGGATGATACCATGATTATAAACTGCGAAGAAAGAGGCATCAAGATGATATCAGAAATAAATGTCCCACCATCACGGCCTTTCCATCTTAATCTGTTAAACAATGGCCTAACTATGTTACATATGAATGATTTTGCTGGCCTTGTTAATGCTATCTCTTTACATCTTGGTTTTAATAATATTGCAGATATTGAGCCTGGGGCTTTCAATGGTCTCAGTCTTCTTAAGCAACTTCATATCAATCACAATTCTTTAGAAACACTTAAAGAAGATACATTTAATGGATTGGAAAATTTGGAGTTTCTTCAAGCAGACAACAATTTCATCACAGTGATTGAAGCAAGTGCCTTTAGCAAGCTCAACAGGCTTAAAGTGCTTATTTTGAATGATAATGCCATTGAGTATCTTCCTCCAAACATATTTCGTTTTGTGCCATTGACCCACTTAGATCTTCGTGGAAACCAGTTACAGACACTGCCCTATGTTGGCTTTTTGGAACACATTGGTAGAATACTAGACCTTCAGTTGGAAGACAATAAATGGGCCTGTAACTGTGATTTGTTGCAGCTGAAGATATGGCTAGAAAACATGCCTCCTCAGTCAATAATAGGTGACGTTGTATGCAATAGTCCTCCAGTTATCAAAGGCAGCATCTTAAGCCGGTTGAGAAAAGAATCACTTTGTCCCACTCATCCTGTCAATGAACTTGAAGATCCTTCAGGGTCACTGCCCTTGGTTGTAACCACCTCTATCAGTGATAGTCACCTATCAACTAAAGTGATTCCTATCCTGAAAGCTCCTACTAAAGAACCAATTTTAGTGCTTCATACTTCAAAGCCTCCTACTCAGTTTCCAGGAATCTATTGTCCTGTCCCCTGCCACTGCACCAGCCATATGCTCTCAGGAGTTCTCATGCACTGTCAGGAGCGAAATATTGAAAGCTTGTCTGATTTAGGACCCCCTCCTCCAAACCCTAAAAAGCTTATTCTAGCTGGAAACATCATTCAGACATTACTGAAATCAGATCTTGTGAACTATGCCAGCCTGGAAATGCTACACCTGGGGAACAATCGCATTGAAGTCCTTGAGGAAGGATCTTTTATGAATCTGACTAGACTGCAGAAATTATATCTCAATGGCAATCATCTTACAAAGCTAAGTCGGAATCTCTTCCTTGGCCTTCAGCACCTTGAATACTTGTACCTTGAATATAATGCCATCAAAGAAGTTTTGCCAGGGGCGTTTAATGCAATGCCAAAACTTAAGGTCCTCTACTTAAATAACAATCTTCTGCAGACTTTGCCACCCCACATCTTTTCAGGAGTTCCACTTGCCAGATTAAATCTGAAAACAAACCAATTTGCTCATTTGCCTGTGAGTAATGTCTTGGATGAACTGGATATGTTGGTACAAATTGAACTTGAAGACAACCCCTGGGACTGTACCTGTGATTCAGTTGGGCTGCAAAAATGGATACAAAAACTGAGTAAGAATACAATGATGGGTGATATTTTTTGTAAATCCCCAGGACACCTAGCGAAAAAGGAACTTAAATCCCTGCACAGTGAAGTCTTGTGTCCAGGTTTAATAAACAGCCCTGCCCTATCAACTCATGCTAGTTTTGTAGTTGTGACAACTTCTTCTACTACTACCAACACCGCAGACACCATCCTGCGATCCCTTACAGATGCTGTCCCACTTTCTGTTCTAATATTAGGACTTCTAATTGTGTTTATAACTATTGTATTTTGTGCAGCTGGAATAGTTGTTCTTGTTCTGCATCGGCGGCGAAGATGCAAAAAGAAACAAGCGGACGAACAAATGAGGGATAGTAGCCCAGTTCACCTTCAGTACAGCATGTATGGGCATAAGACAACACACCACACAACTGAGCGCCCAGCTGCAACGCTTTATGAGCAGCGTATGGTTACTCCCATGGTTCAGGTCTACCGCAGCCCATCCTTCAGCCCCAAGCATACTGAGCAACAGGAGGAGGAAAGTGAGAAGGAAGCTAATGATTCCAAACACGTCCGCAGAAGTCTCCTGGAAAGAGAGAACAGTTCACCTCTTACAGGTTCAAACATCAAATATAAGGCAACAGATCAATCTGCTGAATTTCTGTCTTTTCAGGATGCTAGCTGCTTGTATAGAAACATTCTCGAAAAAGAAAGAGAATTACAGCAACTAGGGATCACGGAGTACCTAAGAAAAAATATTGTCCAGCTCCAGCCTGACATGGAAGTTCATTATCCTGGAACACATGAGGAACTGAAGCTTGTGGAGAAACTAATGTACTCCAGGCCAAGAAAGGTTTTTCTAGAACAAACTAAAAATGAGTATTTTGAACTCAAAGCTAATTTACACGCTGAACCTGACTACCTGGAAGTCCTGGAGCAGCAAACATGAAGTGATAATATGTTGGGCTGAGGCTGAATTTCTGTAATTCTGTTTTAAATTGGAACCATTGTAAATAAAAGTGCCTTATAATAACATCTCAACAGTCAGAACTTAAGCACAGCAGTAATCCTAGCAAAAAAACCCAAAACTCAGGGATCACTGTGGGAAGCCATGGGGTTTTGTGCAGGCAATATGTTTCACCCCAAGTTAAACATGAACTGTGTGTGATTGAACTGTGGGAGGAAGATTGCTTACTGCAATATTCCTCAACATTTTAAAAAGGTGTGTATGGCACTCTCTGTTCTGTACTCAAGATATGGAAAAAATATTTGTTACCTTTACTTTTTCAGTTTTCCCTCAGTTTAATTAGATTCCTTAAAAAAAAAAACAAAAAA
>WHYT01015906.1:22387-35517 GCA_009806455.1 Tetrax tetrax
CCCAACTCTCTCAGCCTGTCTTCATAGGAGAGGTGCTCCAGCCCTCTGATCATCTTTGTGGCCTCCTCTGGACCCTCTCCAACTGGTCCATGTCCTTCTTATGTTGGGGACTCCAGAACTGGACACAGTACTCCAGGTGGGGTCTCACCAGGGCAGAGTAGAGGGGCAGAATCCCCTCCCTCGACCTGCTGGCCACGCTCTTCTTGATGCAGCCCAGAATGCCGCTGGCCTTCTGAGCCGCAAGGGCGCATTGCCCACTCATGTTGAGCCTCTCGTCCACCATCACTCCCAAGTCTTTCTCCTCAGGGCTGCTCTCAATCCATTCTCCGCCCAGCCTGTAGTTGTGCCTGGGATTGCCATGACCCAGGTCATCATGACCTTCTCACAGGCACTCCCAGAATCCAGGAGGCACGCAGGATGATCAGTGTGTTTCAAAAAATGGCCAGGCCATTGCCTCTCTTGCTGGTCAAGGTTTGAAGCGTGTGGCCAAAGTGCATGGTGGTCTGAGGATAGTGGGAGGTACAAGATGTCCTGAGCCCCAACACACCCCTCACACAGTGAGGAAGAACCCAGTTCCACATTACTTCACTAAGGGCTTGTCTTCTGCCCATACTGAGGTCTGCCTGCTTGGAAAATTCTTGGGCTTCTCATCCCAGCCTAGTAGACATGTCAGAAATGAGGAAACAAAACAGCAGTGTTGACGGAAACCAAAACACAACCTGTGGCATGAGGTAGGACATTCTGTTTTGGAGGTGAGTCTGTTGGAAAATTACTGCCTGCGTGCAGTGAATGTGCACCTGGGGCGGTGCAGGAGCTGTATAAAAGCACGACCTTCTCACCCTCTCATCCACTCCACTCGCCTCCATTGTCTTGGGAGCAAGGTGAGTCTGAAACTCCTTCCCCTTGTTCTCCTCCTCCTCTGAGATTCCTCAGCCGATACGCGCTCCTTTGTCACATGCAGGGTCTTGGAACTGCTTACCATGGGAGAGGATAGGGGGCAAAATGTGTGACATGGAGAGAGGCAGAGGTTTGGCTGAGTTCTCCCGAGCTTTGGGAAGGTGGGATTTCCTTGGACTTGGTCATTCTCGGTAGGGCTCCTCTGAGGGAAAGGAGAAACCTCAGGGCCTCCCTACACAACCTCTAACTCTAGTCTCCAGTTCATGCCTTGGGTCTCTCATCGGGGGTGACACGCTGCTCTTCAACAATCTCCCCTGCTCTGATTCTCCCGCCCTCTCACTCAGGTGCACCTCCAGCCACCAGACATGTCCTGCTACGACCCCTGCCTGCCATGCCAGCCCTGCGGCCCCACCCCGCTGGCCAACAGCTGCAACGAGCCCTGTGTCAGGCAGTGCCAGGACTCCAACGTCGTCATCCAGCCCTCTGCCGTGCTGGTGACCCTGCCCGGCCCCATCCTCACCTCCTTCCCGCAGAACACCGCCGTGGGATCCTCCACCTCTGCTGCCGTTGGCAGCATCCTCAGCTCTGAGGGAGTGCCCATCTCCTCTGGGGGCTTTGGTCTCTCCGGCTTGGGTCTCTCTGGCTTTGGCAGCCGCTACTGCGGCAGGAGGTGCCTCCCCTGCTAAAGCTGCTGGCGGTGGCCCTGGGGAAGGCCCCCCGGGAACCCCAAGATAGTACCAGCCCGGGGACAGAGCATCAGATTATTGCTTTCAGAGGGGCTGAGCAACCTGAGCACCCCTTGCAAAAGGACAAGGCCATCCTGGGCTTCCAGAAAGCACGGGCCATTCCTGCCTTTCCCCTCTTCCATTCCCTCCTTTCCCTCTTGTGTCTTTGTTCTCTTGTGCTCCTCTATGCGGTGAGCACCACAAGGCCACCCTAGGGAAGACCTGATGGTCCTGCTCCCTCTCTGGGGCAGGCAGATGGACACCCGGTGGGATATCTGCCATGGTCATGGGGCACAGACTCTCATCTGCTCCTGGTTCTCCCTGAACTCAGGCCTCCACTCGAAGCGACCTCATTTTCCTCTTTTGACTCATTAAAGTTTTTCTGCACCTCAGCCCATGCCTCTGTGTCATCCTTCCCCCTGTAGACACTCTCCCAGGATGTCCAGGGAGAGAGATGTTGCTCAGGGGTGATTCTGGGAGAGGGGTGTTGGGGACAGTTGTGCAGCGATTGTCAACACAGGCTTGCACTGAGTAGTCTTAGTCGTGAACTGGGTGTACACTCTGGTTTCTAAACTTCTCTGCCTATGTGTGGTACATCAGGATAGAATGCCCCAATGTCATTCAGTCACTGCCATCACTTTGTGGTGTACAGCTTTTTTTTTTCTTTGGTAAGCTCAGCACTGTGAAGCACATAGGTGGAAAGAGGAGGGATGAATGTGTTATTGACAAGGCAGAGGCAATGCCTTCCCAGTAAAGCCTAGGAGAACCTGTCCTAACCACAGTGTTAAGATTTAGAATTGCAGGATGAAGACCAAATGGAAAACAAAAGAATAAGAACAGTAAGGGAACATACTGCCACAGAATCTTTGAGAAAACATTATCCCAACAGCTCGAGTCCAGATGTCTTGTGGTCTTCTAGCTAGTGCTAAGATGCTTTTTGCATTCTTTTGTTTCCTTCCACAGAGCATTCAGGACAGCTCCTGCACACTGCCTATCTCCTCGGCCGGGAAGCTGAGCCCCTCCTCCTCGTTGCTGGCACTAGCCCCAGCAGGCAGAGTCACAAAAAGGCAGTCCTGGGACCACAGGATCATAGCATAATCAAGTCAGAAAGGACCTCCAGAGGTCATCGGGCCCAACCCCTTGCTCCAAGGAGGGTTACTGCACAACCTCCCCAGGCAACCTGTTCCACTGCTTGACTCTCCTCTTAGTGAAAATCATTTCCTCCTATCGAGTCCAAACCTCTCATCTTTCAGCGTAAGCCCATTGTCCCTAGTCCTCCAACCACACACTGCCACAGTGTTGAGCCTGGATCTGTCTTCTGGGGGACCTCACAATAGCAAGTCTGAAGCTGCTCTTAAGTCTCCCACCAAAGTCTTGTTTTCAAACTCAGCAAGTCCCGTGCACACGGCCTCTCCTCCCCAGCCAAGTGCTCCAGCTCCTTACCATCCTGGACACCCTTCACTGAACTCACACCTCTTGGTCAAAGTCTTTCTTGCATTATACCTTTCTTGTATTAGAGCAGCGTTCTAGATGCCATCAGGTGAGTGCTGAGCAGAGTGGGATAGTCACTACCTTCTATCTCCTAGCTCAGGTTCTGCCCTTATAACCCAGGATGTTGATGACAGTCCTTGGTGTCCAGGAACAGTGATAGAAGTCACATCTGTTTTGATAGGGTTACCACAAAAGCACTTTTTCTTGGTCCTGCTTTTGGGCTGCTGCTTACCAGGGGCAGAAGGATGTCTGGAGAGACAGGACTGGTTGCTACCAAGCCAGTTGCCATTCAGGCCCAGCTGTGTCGTGCAGCAGTTCAGCTGCTCCCCTTCCTCAGCTGCTAGTCTTTCTGCAGTCTTTGCTGCTGGTCACCGCACTGTTTTGGAGAGCTCCTGGACTGCCCTTTTGAAACACTCAGCCTGCACCCCCTGCCTCTCTTCCTGCCCTGAGTCTCTCCTTGCCTTCCTCTCTCCAGAAACTTTCCAGAAAGCCCTGGGCACAGGCAGGAAAGGAGCAGGGCAAGGAGGACATTCACTGCCTGTGGCTCTGTGTAGTGTGTTGACCTCCACAAGCACTAAGCCCCCACAAGCTGTTCTCTCACTCTCCAGTCCCAGTGGGATGGGGGAGAATTGGAAGAGAAAGAGAGTGAAATATCCTTGGGTCAAGATCAGGACAGTCGAAGCGAGAAAGTGACAAAAGAGAAAACTAAGTCCTGCAAAGGCAATTACCACCTCACACCAGCATGTCAATGCCCACCCAGCCTCTGAAGGTAATCTACTTTGGAAAGACTGTACACAGTCTTTAAGTTAACAATCATTGTGTGAAAAACCACTGCACAACCATCCCCAAACACCTCCTCCCAGAATCACCCCAAGGAACATCTCTCTCTGGGCATCCTGGGAGAGCATCTGCAGGGAAAAGGAAGACACAGAGGTGTGGGCTGGGATGCATAAGAACTTTAATGAGTCAAAAGAGGAAAACAAGGTCACTTTGAGTGTTGATCCCAGTGCAGGGAGACCCAGGAGCAGATGAGAGTCTGTGCTCCATGGCTGTGGCAGAGATCCCACCAGGTGTCCATCTGCCTGTCCCATAGAGGGAACAGGGCCATCAGGTTCCCCCCAGGTTGGCTTTGTGGTGCCCACTGCACAGGGGAGCACAAGGGAACAAAGACACAAGGGGGAAAGGAGAGAATGGAAGAGGAGAAAAGCAGGAATGGCCTGTGCTTTCTGGAAGCCAAGGATGGCCTTGTCCTTTTGCAAGGGGTGCTCGGGTTGCTCTGAAAGCAACAATCCGATGCTCTGTCCCAAGTCCAGTGTCATCTTGGGGATCCCAGGGGGCCTTCCCCACGGCCATCGCCGGCAGCTTTAGCAGGGGAGGCACCTCCTGCCGCAGTAGCGGCTGCCAAAGCCAGAGAGACCCAAGCCGGAGAGACCAAAGCCCCCAGAGGAGATGGGCACTCCCTCAGAGCTGAGGATGCTGCCAACGGCAGCAGAGGTGGAGGATCCCACGGCGGTGTTCTGTGGGAAGGAGGTGAGGATGGGGCCGGGCAGGGTCACCAGCACCGCGGGAGGCTGGATGGCGACGTTGGAGTCCTGGCACTGCCTGACACAGGGCTCGTTGCAGCTGTTGGCCAGCGGGGTGGGGCCGCAGGGCTGGCATGGCAGGCACGGGTTGTAGCAGGACATGTCTGGGGCTGGAGTTTCACCTGGAAGAGAGGGCAGGGGAAAGCAGAGCACGATGGGTAGGTGAGGAGCAGCCTGTCACCCCACTCTGAGGGTGCCAAGACACATGCTGGGCAGAGAGCTGAAGTTTCTGTAGGGATATCCATGGGCTTCTTCCTTTCCTCAGCCTAAAGCGCCCTCCCAAGAGCAACCAAGCCCAGGGAGGTCCCCATCAAGCCCATAGCTTAGGAAATATCTCAGACAAGACCCAGCCTCTCTCCATGCTAGACTTTCTTCCTTCTTCCTACTTCCATGACAAGGACCACCACCTCCTGCTGTGGCATAATGGAGCAGGCATCATCTGAGGTCCATTGATGGGAGAGCTCAGCCTGGAAAAGGATGAGAAGCAGAAAGGCCTACAGACTCACCTGTTCCCAAGGAGACAAAGGCAAGAGAAGTGTATGAGAGAACAAGGCTTTGGGTTTACTTTTATACTGCTTCTGCACCGCTCCAGGCACTGAGGCTGTCTCTGCGTGGACAGTAATTTTCCAAGTGACTCATCTCAAATGGAGAATATCCTTCCTAATCACACAGCTTGTAATTTGGTTTCCTTCATTGCCTCCTTTTCATTTCCTCATTTATTAAATGCCCTTTGTATCAGAGACAGTCCTGTCAAATGCTGGAATGGGAGGCCCAAGGCCTTCTGGGACAGGAACGCAACAGTGCTGAGGAGAGAATTCAAGGGCTGAAGAGGACACATGCAGGCAAAGGACACCATCTTGGCGTACCTTGGTGGGCTCATTTGCAACTCTTTTTTCAGGAAGGGTCCTAGGTAGTCCAAGTATTGCAGTCTTCAGCTGTATACCCACAGGTTCCCACGCACAAGGACTCCCTTTCTCTTTCCCTATCCCTCTATCCCAGCTCACTCTGATAGTCAGTGGTAGTCACTCCTCATGTTGGTGAGCTGCGCTTCCGGTTTCAGCTCTCTTTCTCCATATACTGCTTGGTTTGAGGTGAAATTTCCCCACTTTCTCAGCCTCCTCTCCTCTCTGGTCTCTCTCTGTGTGCCACCCAGACTGGGACATCTATGTGGCTGTAGCACCCAGAGGTGACAGAATCCCCACAGGGACTGGATAAAACATCTTGGGAATGGAATCAGCAGAGCAAGTGTCTGCCTCTTGGAGTCTCTCAGCAGCCCAAAGCCAATGCTTCTTTTCTACATCAAGGTAAAGGATGTGTAGGCAGAAATATGCCCAGGAGTGTTCAGGGGACATGGAGGAATGGGGCAAAGGGGATTCAGCCACAGATAGAGAACTTGTCTCTGCTGTTGCACACCCCATTCCCTACCGGCAAGCACCACTACACAGTGACTAGAGACAGGTAAAGCCTGGCTGGAGAAGAGGAAGGCCACTGAGGGGAACAGCCCAAGGTAAAACGCAGAGAAGTTTCTTGCCGAAGCAGTTCTCAATAGGGAAAGTATTTCTCCTTCTCCTGCAGTGCCCTTCCTTTCACTGCCAACACTTTCTGAGGGAAAGAGTTCTCCTGACACTCCTCATAGGATAGCAGCAGTGTTTGGGGAATGTGGCCATGAAGCAGCCAATCCTTCCCTCCCAGGCAGTTCCTGGCAGAACAGGACTTCAGTGTGGGACATAAAAGCTCTATGTGGCTGAAGATCAAACGAGTTGTCAGCTGTTTGGCTCTCCCTTTGCAGCCTAGAGAGTCTGTCCTTCCGCTCAAAGCACAGTGACACTAGCTCATCTGTCCTCGTGTGTGGTAGTGACTCAAGGTCTCAGCCCCTGCCCAGCTCAGTGTCATCTCCATTAGCTGCAGAGGTGCCCATGGCTTTGACTTGGACATGAGTGGCCTACGTCCCATCCTGGACAACGCTGGCACTGCAACAGAAGTAGATTCACTCAGGAGTGCCCTTCATGAGGCGGACAGGATTTACTGTCTCTGCTCCCTGTACGTAAAGCTAACCCCATTGTTTTTAACTCTGGGAAGAGAAGATGTATCCTGGTCTGGAGAAGCAGGGAGTGGTGACTGACAGTCGTGCTAAGACACTTTGACAGTTGATACACTGAATCAAACTGAATTTCCAAACTGGTGTGAAACTGTCCTTGCCAGGCTCTGAAATCTGCAGTAGCAGACTGTGAGCTTTGGAGGAGCATGAAAAGGACAGCTCAGGAGTTGTGTTTCAGTGCTGGCACCCAGGGCAGGTCTCTGCCAGGCCCATGCCGCTCCTGTTCAGCTGCCACAAGGCTCCTTTTGGCCTGTGGAACCTGCTCCTCTGTGCTGCTCATGAACAAATTGGAGAGTGCCCCTGCCACGACCAGCACATCCCCTTCGGAGGCGGAGAAGTACAGAGGGACACACAGACAGGTGCTCATGCATACACTTAAGCATGCATATATATCCAGATTTTACAAAAAACAAATAATTTTCAAACAAGAATGAATGTAGTCACACAAGTGAGAAAACATATGCATGCATGCATATACGTGAAGTTACACAGATAACTTCATAGTTTGCACATAGATTGGACAGAGAAATAACCCTAACGTGCTGAAGGTATTGGTTGGAGACCCGCAAGAGATTGCTCAGAGAGAAGAAATGGCCAAGCAGACTGACAGATTTGCCCCAAAAGCAAGAGAATCAGGAGGAGGAGATTCAAAATGAGCACCGCAGCCCACTCCCTAGAAAGTAGACCGGTGGCCATCAGAGTACGTGGGACCCCTTATTTTGAACAGGGTGACACAAAATCCCACAACAAAATCTCAGGCCATTGTTAGTTGCCTCCACTAGATCTCTGTCCAGGTCACGTCTTCAGCCCACAATGATGCATTCCTGACCTGAAAATTCTTGGGTCTCTCATCTCAGCACTTGAAAGAAGAAGACTCAAAGGGAAATGGACATGGCATAAATCACAATATGAAAGCGCTGAACTGTGGAAAACCAAAAGAGAGTATGTGCCATTGGCTGGGATCTTCAATTAGAGACTGTGTTGGAAAATTAATGCCTGTGTATAGCATGACCGCACACCTGGAGCGGTGCTGGAGCAGTATAAAAGCCAGCCCAAATACTCAGTCTTCCATCCACTTCTCTCACTTCTTTCTGCTTGAGAATCAGGTGAGTCTGAAGCCCTTTTTCTTCCTATCTGTCCTCCTCTGAGCAGCATTCAGGTCCTCACGCAGCATGTGCCTTGCCTCACTCATGTTGGGGTGACACGCTTCTCCTCATCCAATACTTCCCTCTGCCCTGTCTCCCAGGTGCACCTCCAGCCACCAGACATGTCCTGCTACAACCCCTGCCTGCCATGCCAGCCCTGCGGCCCCACCCCGCTGGCCAACAGCTGCAACGAGCCCTGTGTCAGGCAGTGCCAGGACTCCAACGTCGTCATCCAGCCCTCCCCGGTGCTGGTGACCCTGCCCGGCCCCATCCTCACCTCCTTCCCGCAGAACACCGCCGTGGGATCCTCCACCTCTGCTGCCGTTGGCAGCATCCTCAGCTCTGAGGGAGTGCCCATCTCCTCTGGGGGCTTTGGTCTCTCTGGCTTGGGTCTCTCTGGCTTTGGTCTCTCCGGCATTGGTAGCTGCTAGTGTGGCAGGAGGTGCCTCCCCTGCTAAAGCTGCTGGCGATGGCCCTGGGGAAGGCCTCCAGGGACACACAAGATGGTACCAGCTGGAGACAGAGCATCAGGTTGTTGCTTTCAGAGGGGCTCAGCAACTCGAGCACCCCTTGCAAAAGGACAAGGCCATTCTGGACTCTCAGACAGCATGGCCTATGCCTGCATTTCCCCTCTTTCACTCTCTCCTCTTCCTCTTGTGTCCCAGTTCGCTTGTGGTCCCCTGGGCTATGAGCTCCACAAAGCCATCATAGGAAGGATCTGCTGGCCTTGTTCCTCCTCTGGGGCAGGCAGATGGACACGTGACGAGATACCTGCCACAGCCATGGGGTGCAGACTCCTGCCTGCCCGTGGTGCTCCCTGCACCAGGACTTCCATTCAGAGAGACCTCCTTTCCCTCTTTTGACTCATTAAAGTTCTGCTGCATCCCAGCCTCTGCCTTTGTGTCATCCTTTCCCCTGCAGACGCTCTCCCAAGATGCTCAGGGAGAGAGACGTTGGTCAGGAGTGGGTTTTGGGAGGGAGTTTCTGGAGATGGTTGTGCAGTGCTTGTTAGAAGAATGACCATTAACTCTTACTGTATGGTCCTTCCCTCTGCAGACACTCCAGACACATACAGTCAGGAGGAGGTGCGTTTCTCTGGAGAAGTCAGGGGTGCATGGGGCACGTGGGGAGCCTTCGCCATTCCCAAAGCAAAGAAGGGTTGGATACAGTGCAGCGGGCCCCCTCAGAGCACTGCTACTGGCAGCCGAGGAAGGCATCCGTGACTCCACCAGAGCCCCTCCCCAGAAATGCCCTCTTGCACATGATACGGTGCACATGGCCACTCCCAAGCTCAGTGGAGGAGCCTGAGCTGTGGAAGATCCTGGGAGCACAGCAGCTCCACAAGTCTCAAGGGGGTAAGGAAAGGGAGTTACTCTTGCTCTGGATGCTGCTGTGCTGCAGGGGGAGGCTCAGGTAGGAAACTCCCAGAGAATAGCAGGAGTGAGAATGAGGTAAACAGGATCACAGTGCATGTTGTCCTCCTACTTCCATCTATGCTGGAAGTTTCCTGGGGAAAGTTTCTGAAGAGACATTGAGGGCAAGGAGAGGTAGAAGGTTATGGCCAATCATTCTTCAAGGGGAGTCCAGAAGATTTCCAAAGCAGTGCTGTCACCACTAGGAAAGACTGCATAGAGTGTTGCAGTTGAGGAAGGAGACCTGCTGAAGTTCTTCAGGACACTCCTGAGCATGATGATGAAGGAACATCCCAGAGACCTAATAAGCAGTTAGCTTGGTAGCTGAGAAACTGCCAACTTTCTCCACACAGATCTTCCAGCCCCTTGCATGCAAAAGTTCAAATGTGAGTCAGGAAAATGTGTTCTGCTGGAGAACTACATCAATAGAAACCTTTCCCCTACTGAAGAGATCTTCCCACTGGAGGCAGGGTCTGCTGCGGGGGCAGTGGCTAATCAGTCTAAGAAGGGAGCAGACACACATGGCTCAGTGTGCTTGACAAAGAGGTTGGCCATGTTCATTACATCTCTTGAACGGACAGCAACGCATACCCCTGAATTTGGGAGAGTCTTTTCACTATCCCCATGGTTGGAGAGCAGCACATAGTATCCAGCACTTCAAGGCTTGTTGGGACAGACTGTCAGCAATGAAGTGAGGAGCTGCTTTCCCCTCTGCTTGCCTTTTCTTCAAGAAAAAAAAAAAAAAAAAAAAAAGAGGGGAAGAGCAAATGTGGAAACAAGAAAGAAGGCAAGGCAAGATGTCAAAAAGTCAGGGTGAGTTTTGCAGAAGTCATGCATGTTCTGTCACTGAGTGACCTGTGACCGTGAAGAAATAATTTTCTGTCTAAGTTCTCCCAGTTGCTTTGAGAAGGGAGCATAGCCCATCCTTGTATCAGTAACAGCCGCTTTAGATTCTGCAGCCCAACAGACAGCTCAGAACAGGCATGCAAGACACGTCATTCATTCCCTGACTAGAGAACATTCCGGAAATGGGGATTAAAAGGGTTTACATAATGGTCAGAGTTATTTTATGATCTGCATTAGTGCAGACGAGAAATACACCACTGCAAGACCATGTATGCAGGGAAACATCTCAGTCCTTTGACAGTCCATCTCAGGCTCTGGAAATGGTTTAAGATCTTACATATTTTTTCAGACAAAAGGACAGGAAGAGACAAGCCTCTCTGAAAATGACTGTTGACTTGAAAATGTCTGTTGTTAACATTTCTATTCAAGAGAAGCCTACACTGTTCTCCTGATCTACTGTTATGATTCTATAAACACACTATCTCTTGTACCTTAAGATGGTTCTGCCGTTGCTACTATCAGAGAGCATTGATAAGTTTTCAGTAATCTCCTGGAATTAAATTAGCCAGGTGTTGTGGTTTAACCCCAGTCAGCAATCGAATACCACACAGTGGCTTGTTCACCCCCCCCTCCCCAGCAGGATGAGGGAGAGAATTGGGAAGAAAGAAGAAATCCTGGGTTGAGGTGAAGACAGTTTTCTAGGATAACAAAGGAAGATTATAATAATAATAAAATATAGGGATCCTAAAATACACCAAACAAACGATGCACAACTTCTCACCACCCAACAACCTGATGAACTATACAGCCCATCTTGAGCTGCAATCACGGAAATGAAAACCAAAAAACGATCTTGAGAGACAAGCAAAGGAGCGAGAAGCTTGTACCCCAGCCAACCCCTACTTATATATTGAGCATGACATTTATGGCATGGAATACTCTCTGTGGCCAGTTTGGGTCAACTGCACTGGCTACACCCCTCCCAGCTTCCTGCACCTGCACATTAGCGAAACCTGGGAAGCTGGAAAAAGTCCTTGGTCTCTTTAGTAACAACGGACAACATCAGGGCATTATCAACATTCTCTGCATACCAAATCCCACACTAAATCCAAAGCACAGCAGCTACTAAGAAGAAAATTATCTCCATCCTAACTGAAATCAGGACAGCAGGGCAGGACTTACTGCCAGAAAACTCTGTCCAATAACTTCTAACTAAAACAGTGGGAAACCCTCTAGTGTATCTTCTTTCCCTCGAGGAAATCAGCAGATTGAAGGTCAGTTCCTTTTGCTCACATCCATATGAGTCTCCTCATTAGAAGTCAGTTCCAAGAAAGGGCTTGAGGAGATGTGGGCTGTAAGCATATATTGTCCAGGGAGGATAGAGGTAGAGGCAGAATGATGGAGGAGAAAAGAATGATTTCAGCTCTACAGCAAATGGTTCCCAAAATGTCATTTAGAGGGAGAAAATTGAAGTGTTATTTTCTTTGCAGAAAAACTACCTAGGTTAGAAATCAGGAGCCTCTCATCCCTTGCCTGCCTCACTACTGAGAATATCTGTTCAGCTACAACAGGAATTCACTTTAGATGGAGGGGGGATGTATAGAGGACATATGAATGCAAAGGAAGTTTGGTAAGAAAATGCTGGCCAAAACGCTGGCCAGGCTTGTGTGTTGGTGCAGCGTATGGCAGAGCAGTGCTGATGAATATCGCTGTCGTGGATATAAACTTCACAGCATGATGAATGCCAGGAGGACTACGCAGTAAATACATTTGGTGTGTGTTACCCAGCAGCACAAGTTGACTTTCTCTGTAGGCTCTGTAATCTCTTGGTTTGTTGCCCTTTGTCCTGAAGTACCTACCACAGTAGCTGTGTCCCCTAACTTGGCATCTATAGCAGATTTACTGCAGTCAGACGACTTTGTTTTCTCGTGGACAACCAAAAGGAAGATGAAAAGGCATCTCGGGAATGCAAGCCAGAGGGCACAGTCAGCCAGAAAGTAAACAACCGTTTCCATGGGCCTTAGGCACATCAGGACAGCAGTGACTCACCTTCAGCAGGGATTACAGATCTAGGTGATGCTTATCAGCTGCTTACGGTGCTGAGGAGAGACAGCAGCAGGAGACTCCCCAGTGCCCAAGAGGAGCCAGGATGAGGATGTGTCTCAGCTGAAAATTTCCCTCCAGTTTTGCAAATTCACATGCATAGGAGAACAGTTTGCGATCCCACTGGGATCCTAGGAGACAAACCATTTGCTTGGGGCAGCGATGAGACCCCTTGATTATCCAGACCTCCTGGAGAGATTTCACATCGCCTTTAGGGAGGGTTCATTGTGTCAGAACAGGCAGCATAAGGGGACCGGAGTCTCAGTCTAACAGCGGGCATTTCCATGGATATGTCTTCAAGCCATGGGTCCCACATTCACCTGAACTAACTGCAAATATGCAAATCCAGGCCCTTGCACTGCCAGCCTTCTGCGTCATAAAAGTATGTCTCCGTTCATTTCTACATCCACTGAACATTTATATTTTGATTGCAAAATGAGGCAATAATAAGGCAAAGGCGGGTGTTTTTGAACCCAGCAATGTGCGGAGAGGAAGCAGCAGGGATCCCTGATTTCATTTGACGATAAAACCTCAGGTTTTTCCCTCGTGCGTCGCACGTGCCCGAGAGCAAGGCGCAAAAACCGTGGCCTTTGTTCTAAGCTCTCTTTGCTCTGAGTTTGTGAGGTAAGAGACCCGTGGGGGCAGAAACCAAGCCGGGGTAACTAAAACCACCTTGCTCCAAACATCCCGAACCAGCCCAGCCAAGCCAGGCCACCCACCCGCCGCGGCAGAGCGGGCAGCACAAGGGGACCAGCTCCGGCTCAGTGCCAGACTTGCGGGGCAGGGACACACTCGGGCCGGGGCCGGGGCCGGGGCCGGGTTTGGGTTTG
>WHYT01015906.1:46957-75443 GCA_009806455.1 Tetrax tetrax
CCGCGCCCCCAAAGCTCCTCGGAGCCCTTCTCCGCCATGGAGCTGGAGGATGACTGCGGTGAGGCTCGGGGTGGGGTCTCGAAGGGGGGAGGCAGCGGCAGCCGGCGTTCTGCTGCCTGCAGGCCCCGGCCGCAGCCTGGCCTGGCCCCGCGGCAGCAGGCCTGGGCGAAGGAGGCCCCGCTGGGTCGTTGATTATTTTAACGAGGCCGGTGTTGTGTGTGGATGGGGTGTGACCTTTAGGAAGTATGTGAGTAAAGTGATGGAATTCGGTTCGAGTGTTGCTCCCGCCCGTAGCTGGCTGCAGACAGACAGCGTTAGCACTGCTGCGGGTTTGTGTTTGGGGTCTCGTTTGCACGTGGCATTGCTGTGGTGCCGTGGAGGCCTTGCTCGTTGCATTAATTGCATCTATTTACCCGATCAAGCCAGCTCCTCTGATTTTTCTCATTGCTGTGAGGGCTTTCTGCTTTCTGTCCTTTTACAAGTAATGCACTTGGTTTGATCTTCTGTTGAGGCAGTTCACACAGAGAAACCACTTCTGATTGCTTTTGCAGGGGCAGGTGAACCAGTACAAAGCTTGTCAGTCCTTCTTAACGATGAAGAAGTCTGTGGTCTTCAGCTGTTCTAATGACTGAACTGGTTAATGGAGGGGAGAGGCGCTCACAGGTGGCAGAGCTGACAGCAGCAGTGCTGCACAGCTGAGATTAGGTCTGTCTGTCCTTCCTTCCTTCCGAGTAGCTGAGAGTGTGAAGCCTGCTCAGTGTGACTTGTGGAGCAATGTCTTAACTAGCTGTCAGCCCGTGGCTGATGCAGCTCCCTGTCCTGGCTGCTGAGACAACCAAGCACCAATGCACGTGAAGAGAAGGGGATGTGATGGCAGGGGAGAGGCTAAACAGCAGCAGCTCATACTTAGATCTGTTTAAGCTACTGCATAATCAAATCCTAAACGTGCTAAAAGCTTGTGCCAAAAGATTGGCAGAGCAGAAAGGGTGAAAGACGCCTGCCTGGTCTGGCTCCCTGCTAGGTACCCCACGAACAGACCCACAGGCAGCAGAAGCTGTGTCTCCTGGCTGCCTCTCTTCCTCAGTGAGAGTATGGAAATGTGGGGTTTAAAAAATATATTAATATTTATATTTTATCTACAGTTAGATAAAAATTTATGTCATGTGTGCATGCACTCATACTGCTTTACTGTTCAGTGCCTAGATTTGTAGGTAGTTTAGCCAGTTTAGTAACTCCTTAGTTCCTAAATAATTGTGTGGCTTATGAAAAATTTCACTTAGAAGTCATGTGCACCACGTTAGGCTCACTGCCTCCTCAGAAGTGAAACTAAATGGTCCGGCATTCTTCCTCCAGCAAAACTAGCTGTTGATCCAAAAAAGATGTGATTCAGAGTGATGATGCTCCTGAGGGCACTGGTGGGTGTGTCATCATCACCCTGGTTCTCCTCTCAGATAGACAGGAAAAGTACTGCTGTCCTCATTCACTCTGAGTACGCGTGGTTACCTGCCTAATATGGTAACTTAAAGAGTTGTTATGCTCAGTGCTACTGACTGTTCTCTGTCTATTTTAACGAACATCCTGCAATCTTCAAAATGAATTTGGGTATGCGGAACAGGTGCCTGCCTTGATGAATCATTTCAAACTAAGAACAACTGGTTTAACTCCCTAAGATCCCAGCACTGATGTTTGGTGTGGTTTTTCTTTTCCCACTTTGCTGTGCTAGTGATGCTAGATCTTGTCTTTATAACTAGTTCTTTTTTTTCTCTCTCTGTTTTTTCATTCCACTAGATGTTTTGGATCCAGAGACGTTGATGCAATGCCCGTACAATAAGCATCATCGGATCAGAGCCTGTCGGTTTCCCTATCACGTTGTAAAGTGCAGGAAGGTAAGCTGGGCTGCCAGACAAGGCACGGATCGGGAGTAATTCTGTGCCTCTAAATCTGATGCGCATGTTCTCGCTCTGGTAGCATTTTCAGGCTGCCTGGAGTTAAGCTCCTGACAAACACCCTTTTTTAGCCTTTATTTCGCATGCCTTTATTGCTCATTTAGAATAGCTTCAAACATATATTAATTCACCCAAGGCCAGCGTGGCTCTCTTGAAAGGAGATACAGATTCTTCATGGTTCGGTCAGGGAGAAAATTCTGGCCTCTTCCAGCAGCTCGCATGAAGGTCAGATACGTTTTTCCACTTTAAGTTGAAAAGAGAAATCAGTTTGAGTTATGTGCAGCTGGCTAGTCAGAGTAGAAGTGTTGTGGTGTTGCAATTCATTCTTTAAATGCTGGAATTGCAGCTGAATAGCAAGGGTTTTTTTGTTTTGTTAATAACTATTTAATGTGCATCTGGCAGAAACTGCACATCCTGAGCTCAGCAGTTACGGGAGAGGTTTGTTGGTTTGGGTTTTTTTTTTTTTTTTTTTTTTTTTTTTTTCCCCCCCTCTCCATCTTTTATGCAGAATCTGAATACAAAACATTTAACGGGAAACATTCCTTCCTCTTTTCTCCTCTGTTGTCCTCTTGGTTTATTTTCTTTAAACCTGTCAAGTGCTAGCATCTGTCTGAGCTTTGGGGTTTTACTGAGAGCTTCTGAAACACAGTTGTTCCTCTTTAAGTTTGCCAATGTGTTTTTAAAACAGTATAGCAGTGCTGTGCTCTCTAGTTAAGATGTGGTCGTAAGGTATGTGTCCTGTTATCAATGCTTATAAGCAATTAATTTTGGTGGAATTAGAATCTTAAAAAATATTAAGTAACAAGTGAAAGTGGTGGGCAAAGCGAAGCAGCTAGTACCTCCATCTTTCCAGCGTTCAAGAGAGCTGAAATTTTCCTTGTTAACCCCCTGCAAGTTTTGGCAAGAATGTGTATGCCAGCCAGGTGAACAGTGTTGGCAAGTAAGCTTTTAACCGTGCCGGTTTTGTTCTTGTGTTGCATGGCTGATGATCAGACAGTTTTGGCAAGTTTACCTGGTGAGGAGGATGAGGTGAGAGTGATCACCAATCAGACAGAGTTGGTGTCTGTAAGTAATTAGCGGAAGAAGGGCTTGAGGATTATAATCTGATCCATCTGAAGATGCCACTGCGTGGTTATTCAGTGGCAAGCATCTGGGTGCAGATTGTCCTTCTTGCTTGGTAGTTTGTTGAATTCCCTTTGCATACCCTACGCGTAAAATCCAATGAAATGCTTCCACCTGCCTCAGCTTCCCGTTGCTTTGTGCAGAATGCAGCCCTGCCACGCAAACGGGCACCCTGCAAGCAAAGCAGGCTGAATCCTCTCAGCTTGCACTGCGTTAGCATTGAGAAGCTGCTGCTGTGTGGCCAGAGTGGCTTGCTCAAGGTAGCTGAAGCAAACGGTGGACACATGAGGACACACAGCAACCCTGGCTGTGTGTGCCTGGTGATGGCAGCTGTGCCTGCAGCCTGAGCCGCCGTCAGGTATCGGTGGCAGCGGAGAAGACACTGCCTCAGGCAGAGTCTGCCTCTGCCTGGGGTCCAGGTCTGACCCCTGACCACCAGAGCTGCCTCAGCCAGAGCCAGGCAGGCACTGGGACAGCGGCACGGTTGTGCTTCTCCCAGTAAAGGCTGTATCGCTTACAGGAGGTGGACTAATCAACTGTAGTAACAGCTGAGTGCTGCTAGTAGAACCTGTCTGTGATGAAGTGCTACTTGACTGGTAGTCCTGCAGCACCAAAGCCTGCAGGTGGAATGCTCCCTAGCCATTTTGAAAGGTTTAAGGAATTTCCCTGCTTGCTTATTTAAAAAAATATCTGAATAGTTTAGATTTGCATAACGTCTCTCCCCTTTTGTTTTTAAAATAGTTTCCTCTGTGCTCTAAACCGTGCAGCCATATCGCCCGCGTTGCAGCAAACTGCAGGGAGTTTAGCTGAGGGCTAAACTTCTGTCAGCTCCAGAGTGGCTGAGTTTCTCACTGAATTGTGTTTTAAAGAACAGTCCTGTTAGTTTCCCTTTGCATTTTTAATAAGTGTCTGAACAATATATTGCTGTCCCTTGTTTAGTCCCTTTTTTTTTTTTTTTTAAACCAACATCACAATTATCCTTGTTTTTTTTTTTTCCTATGGATTAGCAAGAGATAAGTGAACTTGAGAGCTATAGCACGTGATTTGGCTTTTCCCTTGTCTAGAGCTACCCTGAAGTTGCAAAGGAACTGGCCACGTGCCCCTTCAACGCTCGCCATCTCGTTCCTCGAGCTGACCTCAGCGATCACGTAACGAAGTGCATTGACAAAGGGTTCATTGAGCAAGACATAGGTAAGAGAACCACCCGTGCTCCAAGATGTTTGTTCACCACGGGGGCGGAGTTCTGTTTGTAAGGACAGCTCACAGAATAACCAAAAATTAGTCAAATGAGGGAGTCACGTTATTGCCTATAGTTTTGTATGACACAGCAGCTTTGGAGAAACATGAGTCTTATTTGCTTTGATTTATTGGGTAGGTACATGAGAATATTGCAGATGCAGTAGATCTCACACATATTTTGTTACCAGGCTTGTTGAATAAAAAGGTTGCACCCTAGACTGTGCACACTGAAGTACCTCCAGCAGCAGCTGGAATGCTTTAATGACCAGAAGGAGAGGTACTTCTTTTTGTAGAGCTGATCTCCCTTTGTTGAGGCTCAACCGCTGGAGCCGTGTGAAGAGCAGATTCCTACCAAACCAGTGTCTAAGCTGTGGAAGCCCCTGCAGCTGTTTTCCCCCGGGACAAGCTGAACAGTTTGCTTCCACCAAGAGATGGGGCAGCTCTGCTGCTGCGCTTGCTTCATCTGCCATACAATTAAGATTTCAGTTTCCTGCTTAGTGAGACGAGGTGGGAGGGGGGCTGTCCAAAACCCCCAAATATTTAGGAAGGCATCCTGTGCTATGCAGTGTCTTTTTCATCCCCTGCAGTGGCTCTTTAACTACTGCCATGCTACAGAGCAGATAGATGATTCTCTATCTTCTGTAGAGTTGCACTGAGGCTACCAGCGATGCCTGCATTCATGTAAGCACGATTCCTCTTCCCTTGAGCGTTCCTGCTGCAGAGTTCCAGGGGCAGTCTTTTTCTGTTCATTGAAAAAGGCAAATTTGAAGCTGCTCGATTTCAGATTGGTACCTGGCTCCTAGGTGAACCTAACCTGTTTGCGTTGTGCAGGGTTTCCTCTAAACAAGCTGCTTTACAGCTTGATGCAAAGCACTTAATGCCTCTGAAGCAGGATTGACTGCTAGTCACTGCGTTTTCTCTCTTCCTGAAGCGAATCAGTCCTCTGGGTTCCAGAGAGAGCAGGTGAATGCTGTGAGCACATGGCAGGCACCTCCGTGCGATGAAGACTGGGAAACAGGTGAGGAACTTCCCCATCTGCCACACTCCTGCCTTCTCCCTGGTCCTGTCCTCCAGCTCCACTTGTGACAGTGTGAGTCCAGGGATGCTGTTCACTCAGGTCCTGCTTGTAGGACACTCTGCTTGTGCTTATTCCTGAAAACACGCATCTCTCCACCCAGCAGGCTTTTCTTGGTATGGAGAACTATACAACATGCCTCCTGTAATTGGCATGGAGATGTATTTCCAAGCATCTACTCCTTTCCGTATAAGCTTCTGTACTTTATGTGCAACGATGGCAATGGAAACGTGGTAACGTTAATGTTCCTCAGTTAAATGACAGTGGAGCAGACACATTCATCACTGGATCAAGTTTTACTCCCTCGTGAAAATGTAGAAATTTGACCGAGGTATTCCTGATATGAAAGTGTTTGCTGGAGTTTTAGTTCTGAGCCACAACGTCTGTTTCCTCTTGCAGAGTCGTTGGAGCAGTCAGATTCTCCTTTTGTTTGGGGCATGACCAACTCTGGCACAAACAGGTAGCGAATGCGAGTTTGATTCCTTACAACAATGTTTTGTAGAGAGGAATATTGCTGCCTACTCACAACCCAGCCTCGATGGCTGGACGTGGACTGACTGTGCTGCTGTACAAACCCTGCAAGGAGGGATACGGATAAACAGCGGACGTTGTTAGGGCGCTGGCTCGGCGTTACTGGCTTTCTCCTCTGAAGCCCTTAGGAACACAGATACGCTGCGCTCCTGTATGCGTGTGGCAGGGTGCTCTTCCTGCCCCTGGCCTGCGTTCAGTTCCTGCTGGATGTCTGGCCAATGTGGAGGGCAGAAAGGTGCTGAGCCTTTATGTTGACTTTGGAAATGTGGCTGAGTGCCTTCCTGCAGAGCCTTTTCTAACGGTTACTGAGCTTCTGTTGAGCCAATGGTTAGCTAGCAGTTCCTTGTGACCTCCTGCCACCTCAGACTTGGCAGATGTGCTGGCATTAGGGCCCTGTGTTAGCGGAAATCCCCCCTCTTGGCCTTTGCAAAGCGTAATCATAGATTGAGTTTGGGGGAGTGAGGAGCTGTGAACCAAATGGAGCTGTCTTGACTGGTTGCATTCATCCGACGGTGGATCGTGATTGCAGGCAGTTCACGAGATGTGGTGACTCCACCAGAGTTGCCCAAGCATGTTTTCAGGTTTGTCTAAGCCCATGTGCAGCAACAGTCCTGCACCTGACAGCTCTGCAGTTCTCTGTGAGCTTAACCACAATATACCTCTCCTTCCATAACAACCAGGACATCTGGTTTCACTTGTTATGCTTTTTGGAAAACTCCCTAGTGTTTAGAGCAGATATAGCTCTTCTAGGCACCACCACCTCTGAGTGGCAGAGCACTGTCCCCTTGTGTCCCTGCTCTCCTCCAAGCTGTAGTAAAATGCATAAATTAGAGCGAGTGCATTTGTCAGGAGAAGTAACTGAGGTCTTTCAGTTCCAGTACCACCTTTGAACAAAAGAATTGCTTGCCTTCAAGAGTTCGTCTTCCTGAGTCCTTCCCGTACGCCGTATCATGGAAAGGCTGTAAGTACTCTGCGTGTGGCTTTGGCACTGTGACTTCTGTAGAAGGTGACAGATGCTGAAATCGCTGGCTGCAGCGGTGCATAGATGGGGGGGTGCTCCCTCCTTAAGAGCAGCTTCTGAGGGAATCTGGTGCTTGGATCCTGCTCTGTATCCTTGCTTTGAAGCATGCCTATATTCTTTATTTCATATTCTTGACAGGCCCTTCGTTACAGTGGTTGCATTTAAGCAGCCCTGCTCCCCAGCCACTGGCTCTGTCTCTCTGAACAAGTCCTTGCACACTAACCTACCTCCTTTCACCCCCCGCCCTCCTCGACTGAAACCTTGCTTTGTTCAGCTCTGCTCACTGTCAGACACAGCTGAGTCAGAGCAGGGGTAAAGCTGGGGCTGCTTAAACCAGCACTACTGGGGAAAACAAAACCAAACCAAACCAATCCCATTACCTCTGGAGGTGGAAGGGAGGGAGCGAGCTTCCCCTCTTGAAGTGTCTGATGCTGAAATCACAAACTGCTGTTTGCCATGAGCAGCAAAGCAAAAGCTTAAAGGTGCTTTGAGGTGTCTTGGTTCCTGCCTGGAGCAGCTAAAGCAGGTACTCTCAGGGCTTTGCAGGCCCAAGCCAGTGACTGTGCAATTGCCAGTGTCAGGCTGAATCTGCCAAACCAAATTGAAATGTCCCTTGTAGATAAGCCTTGTTGCCCAGGTGACAAGTGCTGCTTCAGCAAAGGCCACTCTCACTTGAGGGAGTGGAGGAAATCCTTGTGTTTTTCTGTTTCTTGGAAAAAAAAATGTCTTGCCCTTTTCAGAGTTTGGAGTGTTTAGTCTCTTCCCTCTGGAAGCTCTTTCCCCCAGTAGGACATGGCCCCCTTTCTAGGACCACAGAGCTCCTGTGGATGGCAGGTGTTCTCTGGACCTGATGGCAGGACTCTGTAGACATGGCTGTTGCTGCATGACGGGTTTTTGCAACATTTGAGTTTGTAAAACCGTCCTTGGTTGCCAAATTTTCCCCAAGCATTTGTTTCATAAGTTACCCTCATCTTCTTTTCATGATCTTTCTTACTATTACTGAGTAAATGGACTAATAAATTTACACAGCACCAACTCTGTAAAATGCACTTTTTGCTTTTTATCTTATCAGCATCTGAGTTTGTCCGCATCGGGTATTTAAAGTGGTTTGGTTTTAAAGTACATTGTAATTTACAGAGATGTCTCTCTTCTTCCTAGAAAGCAGCGTGATTGCGCCTGGGCAGCTTCAAGCCTTAAGCCTTAACTTTGTCGCGTGGGTACATGGTGCTTCAAGCCACACAATACTGGGGAATCCTCTGAATTCCTTACGATACCCATAATAGCAAACAGATAAGTTTAAAGAGTACACTTAAGCACTTGTCTAGTTTCCATTGGGGTTTTGTAGTTTTCTAACACTTAAAGCACGTTTGAGAGCTCTAATGTAACTGTTCTTTGTTGGTGGGGGGCAGAGGAGGCAGGAATGGTTTAAATCACTAAAAACACATGTTTGGGACTCTATAAATGTTTGGATCAAGCAGTAGATTTCCAAAAATGGATGCAAAGTACAAAATGGGCTCTAAATATAAAATCAAAGAATTAAGAAAACAGATATGGTACTTGTATAGAAAGAAATTAATGCCTTTCAAAGGTTGAAAAGAATGTTCCTTCAAATACTGAATTTTCACCATTTGTGTTACTACCAATGTAAAATAATACCTGTTGGCCAGAATGTGCAAAATTAGGATTATTTTAAAGTTCAGTTCTGTCAAGGTTCTCATTGGCAATTTAGAATAAAAGGATTATGAATACTCTTGGACTCATATTTCTAAAAGATATCTGAAGTGATTTGTTATACTACTGTTCTATTGGATAAGTAAATGCTTATTCAGTAAGCACTGGAAAGGATCAGATGGGCTTGGGAGGTCGTGGTTGTAAATTCAAAGCATCCCCTGGCTGCAGTAATCGGGGGATAGAGACCACACGAAGTGGGTTTGTCTTGTGGGGTAAGTGCCAGCAACGCATGACAGAGCTCCGAGATCTGAAATCCTGTGTCCTTCTGGGCAGCTTCCTCAAGCATGTCCTGTTCCACTGCCTGTGAAGAGCAGGAAACCTGTAATTTTTCTGTTCCTTGCAGTGATTTGGGAATGCAAGACGGAAAGGATGCAAAACACAAAGCTGACCCTCCTCCAGCATTATGACTATTTAAAATCCCAGTATCCTCTATTGTTGGGCTGCTGGGATGAAGTAAGCCCCTCTCCTCCCCCCTTACATGGCCAGAGCCAGGCCTGCGTGCAGATTTGTTTATTTTTCACTTTGCTGTGAGGAGGAAGGAGGAGGGTGCCGTGCCTTCAGCCACTCGTCCTGTCAGGGTCGAGGGCCGGACGGATGACTGGTTCTTGCAGACTGCCCTTGGTTCTCACAGACCCTGCACTCTGCGGTTTGCACCACCGGGGACGCTGGGCCCTTTACTGCTGGCTCCAAAAGTCCCTACGAGTCCACACACTCCCCTGGTCACAGCCAGTGGCACCACTTTCTCCTTCTGTCACCTCCGCGTTCCCCGCAGTCTGGGGATGAGCGCAGGGTGCCTGTGTTCCCCCAGAGATGCGCTCGTGCCTGCACTGTGTCCGTGGGTGTGGTTCATGTCCAGTGGTGCAGCGCTGGAAGATACGCTCCCCTGTCTCTCCCTCCCCCAGCGGTTCACTGTGCTCTTTCCGGAGTGCTGTCTTCAGCTAATGTGGATTTGGGATAGCTCCCTTTGTTCCCAGCTGATATCCAGGAGACCAGCAGTGTCTGGTGTCCCTTGTCAAAGGGGACGGGAATCCTTGTTACTGTGAATAAGCAGCTTTGATTGTGGTGATTGGATTCTGCTCAGCCACTATTGTAACCTAATCATCACACAGAAATACGGGGTCCTGAACTATCTTGGTTCCTCCACAGTGCCAAGGGGAAGAGAAAGGCAAATTTCCACCCTGAGGGTGCTTGCAAGCAAACATGAAATGCTGGAGGTGGGACAGAAAGAAGGGAACAGCTCTCCCTGTCAGGGCAAGGAAGCCCCAGCTGCAAACATCCCCCTTCACACTTGTCCCAGAAGGTGAACAAGCTCCGGGTACTGTTTTGCCCTTGGAGTTCAGTGTCCAGCTCTGTGCTGTGGCTGGAGGGGGCGGTGGGGACCAGGCTGCCCAGGGACTCTCTCCAGGCTGCAGCCTCCCTGTTCTAGGTCTGCCCCTCGCTCTGCAGCAGCAGTTCGACCTGAGTTACGCTGATCACCTGCACGCGGTGTTGCCTTTACCTCCCCAGGGAGCGACCTCCTGCTCCTGAGCTTCAAGTTCCAGCAGACGAGACTGCTTGGGGTTACTGGCAGCGGCACAAAGCCTCCTTTTCCTGGCAGACCAGGCCCTGGCTCCAGATCTCAATTTTACAACCAAACCACATTTAAGAAGTCGTTTCCCCTTTCCTGGTTTTTCGTCCAGGTTACAACTCATAAAACCAAAAGCGTGGTTTCTGCATGGAGACCGCTTAGTGCTTGCTCAGCAGAAGGCTGCGAATCAAAGCCCTGGCTGTCTGGGCTGCCCGCGCAGCTGCAGAGCTGAGCATGTTTCTCCCCAAGCATTAGCCAAACCGTGCAGACAAGGTGTCTCCTTACGCAGGTCTGAAGTGCACATTCCAGAGAGGACCATGGCTGTCACATCCTGTCCTTGCTGCTGTGATATCCCTGTCCTGGGAATGCTGCCGTGAGCCACTGGGATCGTAGGCATCGCCCGCTTCACAGGGAGCAGTGCCTGTGGCTCCCAGCTAGTCCCTGCCACTTGGGCTCCAGAGGCAGCCTGGCACTGGGACGCTCGTCCCAGAGCCCTGTCACCACACCAGGCAGGATCCCAGGCTCTGCAGTCCCCAAGGATTTCCAGAGGGCTCTTCCCACCTGCCACTGCCCTCGTCCCAGCCCGTAAGGAGGGGACGCACCAAGCCAGCATCTGAGTTCCTCTGGCGATACCAGGCTGGCCAAGGGCAGCTGCGCTCCTTTCCTGCTCGCATCTCTGACAGTGTACCTGCCCCAGACCTCGCAGGTCTTATCATCTGAAGCCCAGCTGCGCTGGCATTTCTACAGCCCATGTCAGACCGTTGCTGTTCTCCGCTCCCCAGTGACTGTTTTGTTCCCTTCCTTTTACCTTTTTAGCTTTCACCTCCCTAAATCAAGACACAGAGACACCCAAGAGCAGCAGAAAAACAAGAGCCAAGTGATTGCCTGGGGAGGAAGAGTGCTGCCAAAAAAATCCAGCAGCCCGTGCTTACTGGGTACAGGAGTTGGGCGCAGGGAGGGGTGGGGAGGGTGCGCAGGCCTTGGGGGAGACAAAACAGAGCGTGGGAGGCGCGCAATATCAAAATTGTCACATTTACACAGAGTTACTGTGACAAGGTGATGCCATGGCCTCTGGGCCGTGTTACAGCGCACAAAGAGAAATTTTCCTTCTACAGTTGAGGCATTGGGTGTTGCTACGGCAGGCACTGCTGTCACTGTTCCTGGTGTTTTACGCTAAACAAGGTGGTTCCTAGCCGTCGGATGATCATTACAGGGTTAGCATTTGGCATCAGCACGCATTTCTAGGCCTACGTATTACCCTTTGGTGACTAGACAAGGGTAAACATCCTCTAGGCTTATCTGTACTGTCTGCCTTCTGACTTCATTTCACCCACCCAATCATAATTGTCTCGTTACTCGTTATCTCCCCCTCCAATCTGCATACACCTTAGCCACATTCCAGTCTGCTTTTAAGCGCCAAAACACTGACTGCACTCGGTCTCTTTGTTTCAGAACTTTTCCCCTCTCTGTTTTATACCCACCTAGATTTCTTCTCCGCATACGCGCACACCCTAAAGCCTAGTTTTCTTCTTAAAGCGCGCAGCTGAACCAACACCGCTGTGTCTAGACCTGAGCTGCCTTACCATACTGAACGCCTTGAGGAGACCACCCGAGAGGACAAACCATGGAGAGCTGTCTCAGCAGACTGCCAAGGGCAGGTCTGATCTATATCTAGTTTATACCTACATCACTAGATGAATTTTCAGCTTTTTTTCAAATTTTTTTTTTTTCTGGATATTTTCTGATTTAGTAAGTGGTTTGTAGCTGTGGGGAACTTTAATTACTGCCAAACAAAACGTAATTGTAAGAGAACAATAATTTAACCCCTAACCTAATTCCCTAACTGATGTGATCTCACATTTTAAATCCACAAACTATCAACAAACAGCCACATTTTGCCCTCCAAGTTCTTCTGGAACTATCCTTAATTAGATATCCTTATTATTAAGCTATCCTTAATTAGAAGCCCCCAGTGCCCAAGAGGAGCAGGCAGAGCACGCCGACGGCCTGGATCTCTTCCCCACACCATAGCTCCCACCTGCATCCTGCCCCCCACACTCCTATTCCACCACCACCATGTCTACCAACCTTCTGAGCCACCACCAGTTCCAGGGCTGTACACGCCTGCCTGTCACCACCAGTCTCACCAGTGAAAGCCATCACTGGGGACTACTGGGCTGGAGCCAGCACGCACACCCTCTTCCTTTCACTACCGATGAATTTATGTTATTTAATAACATCTACTCATTCATTACTGTGTCCAGCTCGAGCCCCCAACAGCAGAAGGCCGTGGAGCTGTTGGAGAGGGCCCAGAGGAGGCCACGCAGATGCTGAGAGGGCTGGAGCAGCTCTGCTGTGAGGCCAGGCTGGGAGAGCTGGGGCTGTTCAGCCTGGAGAAGAGGAGGCTCCGGGGAGAGCTGAGAGCGGCTCCCAGTGCCCAGAGGGGGCTGCAGGGAAGGTGGGGAGAGACCCTTCAGCAGAAAGTATAGCGGTAGAACAAGGGGTAAGTTTTAAAAGGAAAGAGGGTAGATTTATATCAGATTTTACTGTGAGGGTGATGAGGCACTGGTTGCCCAGAGAGGCTGCGGATGCCCCATCCCTGGCAGTGTCCAAGGCCGGGCTGGACGGGGCTCTGAGCGACCCGTGGCAGGAGGGTTGGACTGGAATGGATGATCTGTAAGGTCCCTTTCCAACCCAAACCATTCTGACTCTACTCCTTCAGGGTTGCTGACCCCCGCTTCCACTTTCTGTGAACTTCCTTTTCACCTCTGAGCTCAGGCAGGGGTTCCCCGTTTGGCCAAGCAGCTTTCTGCCTCACCTGCCACGATGTTTACAATACTGGAATGTGCCCAGCTTGGTTTAAGCATTTGGGCACCTTCCATTTTAGTCAAATACTTCATTTTGCTTGAAAAATCTTTATTCACATTACACACCACGTCCCACCCTTGCCCCTTTATGTATAAAATACTGGTAAAAAGTTTTGGTTTTTTTTTCCAGAGGCAAGTTAAGTTCCACAGTGTCTTCTCATGAGAGAGCAGTTCATCCAACAGCCGGAACGCTTGCTGTGCCACAGACGTTCAGAAGCAAAACAGTTCTGTAGAAGGAAACGTGGTCTTCAGTAAGAAAGGAGACTTTACAGAGAGCTGTAGCACAACGTGTAAAGCCACAAGGGTTTCAGCTCCGTCTCACCCCATGTTAGCAGGGATCTGACCCCACCTGTGCCCGTGGGGCAGAGGCTTTCAGGGTTCTACACCAACCGTCTGCGATAGCACAGATGCTCTCGTAAATCATTTTGGACTTCACATCTAGAACAAATTTGCCTGACGTTGCACATCATCAAATCCAGTTACGATGGCATTCCTCCAAGCCCCACATCTCGCCTTTAGACACGGTGAACAGCAAGGACACTTTGCTTACAAAAGGGAGATTAGCCTACGCAAGAACAAGGAGACTGTAAAAGGGCAAAATAAACAAACAGAAATGCGTTAAAATGCCAAGCTGGGCTCAAAACAGAATTAAAAAAAATCCAATTCCAATTTTTTTTATGGCTCCTACCACGAGCCAGAAAAGGAAAACAAATTGGCTAGAGTCCCACCTTGGTATGACACAAATCCTGCTACACCAGGTCACAGCTACGTAAACACCGTCAAAGGCCATCCTTTAAGCACTAAACCATGAAGTTGTAAAATCAAGGTGGAATTGGACCAGAATTTATTGCAACAAAGATTCACCAGGGATTCCTCACAAGGTGCCCAGTTGTTCTCATAGAAGAATGATCCACAAGTCCATAGCATGCTAAATCTATCGTATTCCATATTTAAAATAAATTTAAGGTAAATGTAGATTTAAGATTTAGATTAAAGATACAGCAAGACAGATGATTTCTCACTGCAGATTTCCTCTTTTCCTTTTCACTCCTTAGTCCGGCTGGCTCTAACAAAAACCGATTCTGTACCTGGTCCGCTAATGTGTTTCCTTGGGAAGCCCAGCAGTCCGAGGAACACCAAGAGCACAAAACACTTGAGAAGCTTCAAAACCACTGAGAAGCACAAAACAGACACCCAGAAGGTGTGCAGCACACAGGATATTCAACGAACACCAAGGCTTTCCTGTTTTTCTTCTGCCGAACCACGTGCCGGGATTCTCTAGGCGCTGATGGCAGCCTGGCCTCCGCTCCTGCGCCCGCAGCGCGGCCAGCCCGCGCTCCCACTGCCGACTGGGTTCCAAGCGTGAAGCTGCCTGGCCTGCGACAGCTGATCGAACTGGGTCCCCTCAGCTGGGCTCTGAAGCTGTGCCACAGCAGGCAGGTCGGTCAATATTTCAGTTACGCAACTGTACAAGCACGGCTAAAGCCTGTTTCATTCGCCCATATTAACCAAAACTCCTTTTTTAGTTACAAATACCGTTTCTCTAAGTTCAAACAGGTTACAGAACAAAGCAAAGCTCACTGCAGCAAAGATAGGACGCAGAACTTGTAATCTGTTACTGACTAGAAGACCCACAACCATTCCAAACAGAAAAAAACCGAAGGGATTTCCAGCATTATGCCACATCATCTGAATATGACACTTCTGTGCCACCGTCAGACATCTGGAAATGCTCCAGATGTACACCAGTTCGGATGGGAATGTATCTGAAGGCTGGCTGAAATGGATGATGCCCAACATCTCAGGATGGCCGTTCCCAGCAGAGCACCCCACCCCAGTCTGCAGGGAAAGGAGTATCATATTTAAACAATGAGGCATTTCCTACCTGTGAACGTTCACGTGTGGACAGATACCTACAACCAAGGAGACACATCTAAGTTGGCTGTCATCTCGGTGTGATGACACCTATGAGAATGTCTTTCACAACAATTTTGCAGGCGCAAAGGATAATGCAACAAACACCCTTCCCAAGGATGAGGGATGCTTACCATCCCAAGGCACGTAACTTCAGGAAACTCTTCTGACCACAACTGATTTTAAGTGAGAGGTTTGTTGCCCTGATCCCACTGTTATTCCAAATGTAAAGAACAGCAGAGAGCGCCCATCCCAGTTCTATGAACATAAAACCCACAAATCTGAATTTCAGCACAGCGAGGACTTGCCTGCCTGCTTCATCGCTTCAAAAAATACCAGCTGCAGAGCACAAAACCCCAACCAACCCCCTCAGAAAAAATACAACTCCCCAAAACATGATGCGCACCGGCACTAGCATGTCAGTCTTACAGTTTCTGGAGGCTGGGTTTGGTACCAGGCACAGGCCTGATCTGCACCTGACGGAAAGCAGGCAGGAGTACAGCATTCAGCTTCCACCAGGAAGCAGCGGGGTATAAAAAGGTACCAAAACATACCTCAGATGAGAAGCATTTCAACCAAAACGGGAAGATTTGTGCTGGTTAATACTGTATGCGTAAACAAAAAAGTTAGCTGAGGTTATAACCGTGTTTCAAGACCTCTCCCCACCAATCCTTCTCCCTTGAAGCACAACAGTGAGTTTGCAGATGGGAACCCTTCCCTTCCCACCTCTTTTTGCACACTTACTCCGCAGGAGCGTGTCCCAAACAGTGCAAAATTCTCCTCAGTGGCATTCTTTCATTGCAAAACACAGTGATCAGGTTCACTTCTAGCTAGCATAGGAAAGGCTCGCTACATTTTATGCTCTGCCTTTGCATCCTCTTGTCCCTAACTACCCAAAAGGACACTCCTACCTTGCAATACAGTTGGGCCAAATTTTCACTTCTGCTTCCTATTTAACCAGATTCTTAACCTTGCAGACAGTAAGGTGAGAGCAGGGAAGGCTAGGGATATTTTTATAGGGCCATTCTCAACTACGGCGTCCCCAGAGAAATTTGTTTCCCTACGTGGTTTCCGCATGACGTGTCCAAGTGTGATTTGTCAACTCTGAAGTTCACAGGAGGGGCTCATCCAAAGCAGCACTCAGAGGAAAGTACAGTTTGGAGGACAATCCATCTTGCTCCAAAAGACAATCTCCTCTGGCAACAGCTTGGTAGCTCATGTCAGATACTGCACGACGAGGAACATAATTACACAAGTCAAAATCATTCCCCCAATCATGAAGTATTTATCTTGAAAAGCTCGCTTCTCAATCAGCCGCATCACTGTATTGGATAAGCCCAACATGTTGGCAACATCCAGAATCTTCTTGTGAGTACCCTGAGAATAAAAAGACAGCAAAGAAACAATTAACCTCGTGGTCCGACAGTTCTTATTCCACAGTCCAAGAACATTTCATCATGAGTAGCAAGTGATCAATTCTGATCCGTGGAACTTGTTATCGGCCAACAGTGCCTACAGTTTCAGAGGAGATGGCCCCAGGAGCCAGGAAACAGCTGGATGATGAGACTAATTAATTCCCACACAGGAACACAAATGCGGTTAAAGTCAGAAAAAAAATCTGTCCAAACAAAGACATGATAAAGAGTGGCCCAGATAAAAAGCACTCCCTAGGGAGGCATTAAGAGTTCTTCTGGTCCTTTTTCAGACACACAATGTAATAAGAGCTTGAAGCTTCTTGATCAGATAACCTTTCTGGCAGAACTCCCCTCCTGCTGAGGTACAGTTCATTCCAACAAGAGACTGAAAAGGAGCTCCAGAAACCTGTAAGCCTCGTCACAGAGTGCAAGGCATACAAAAGTGTAATTAATGCAATTTCAAGAAATCCTTCCAGAGAAAAGGTCTGAATCACAGAGGGGTTTGGGTTGGAAGGGACCTTTACAGCCCACCCAGCCCAACGTCCCTGCCAGGAGCAGGGACTGGATCAGGGTGCTCAGAGCCCCGGCCAACCTGGCCTGGAACGTTTCCAGGGATGGGGCATCCACCGCCTCTCTGGGCAGCCTGGGCCAGTGTGCCACCACCTTCACTGTGAAAAATTTCTTTATCTCCAGTCTGAATCTGCCCTCTTTTAGTTTAAAACCATTACCCCTTGTCCTATGGCTACAGGCCCAGCTAAAAAGTCTGTCCCCCACTGAACAAAGACTGCTAGCAGCCTTTGCCCCTACTTCAGGGCAACGGACAAAGGAAACTGTATGAGATACTGGCACGTAGAGGTACTCTGGGCACAGTTCAGAGCTGAACATCATCATGGTAACGGACATAGTCTCTCAAACTGACTTCTGGGTCCACGTCCTTAACCCTGCTCCAGAAAGCCGTTAAGACTTCAGTTATTTCTTCTCCAAGCAAGGTCAATAGCACAGATTCCCATCACAAAGCTCTACTACCACGCTTTAAAAAAAAGCTCTCTAGTTTCTGTTCTCACAGTCTGCTGCCTCTTTGGTCTCAAAAGATTAAAAGTGGAATTTGGGAACTGTTTTGATAATCAACCTGATTTAAGATCGGAAAAGCTCTGTGAGGACAGAATTTATATTTATATTAGACAAACGTGCACAAACAGTTTCTCAATCTATAAAATACCCAGATTTGCAATACCAAGTGAGATAATCAGTTTCTTCTGCAGAAGACTGTGCTCAGGCCCTTTGCTGAAATCAGGTTATGTCTCTGCTAGTAAAACATAACCACATTTTTCACCTTCATTTCATACACTTCACATTAAACCTCTGGATACTACCCTTTCAAGTTCAGCACTTTTCCCGTCTCTGGACGTGTATCTCGATGAGCTGTCTCTATGCTAGCTGCTTCTGCCAGATTTGTAAACATAAAGTCAAGTCTTGATAGTCTAAGAAAAGTGAAGCTAGGGGGAAAAGGAATATGAACAGATGTTTCCTCATCTGTGAGTCAGAAAAAATATCCCCCAGAAAACATACGACCATGATGCTCCCAAAATTAGATTATCAACAGCAGAGGGCAGAGACACACTGACAACTTGATTATTACAGTTGTGACCTGAAGTCTCCTTCACTTGCCACGAGCTGGCAGCTGAGGCAAGGCACGCCTACATTTGCAGAAGGCCCATCATGATCTCACAGGAACGGAGGCATGTTACTGCCATCTAACTAGCAAAAAAACTAGACAGGACTATGGACCACAACAAGATACAGTATTTCCTCTCAGTCTCTTTGAGGCAGCCAGTCCTGCCAGCGTTCCTTTATCGTATTTGCCAACCGTGGTTAAGTTCTCCTGACTGGTGATGTGTGCTCCTCCTTCTCAGGAGCCCTCCAGAAACCAAGTGCTTCAGTCGCTCATCAGAGCTCACCCTGAATCCAGGACAGCAGGGCGATTCTACCGTCCTGTAGAATCAACAACCTCAGATTCCCTGTGAAGCACAGGTACACTCGTGCACTTTAATGACAACGCCTCAAGCCACCAAAGCCATCCAGAGCTAAACGCAGAATTAAAACAACAGACAAAGGGATTTCCCCGCATTTTTCAAAAATCCAGCTTTTCCCCAACACACACTCCTCATTAAAAAGCTTTTTGTATCTTTGAGCTACTTGCTCAAAATTTAACATCACTTTGAATGGTCTTTAAAATAAAAGACAAATATTTGTTATTAAGAGACATGAAGAAACACAGCTGTCATTAACTGTATTCAGAGAAGGACAGAGTGCTGAGGTCCACTAGACCCAGACTATTATCTTTATTACTCATCTTAAACACAAGTACTTTATGCCAGCTTCGTGGTTGCTCTGAGAGATCTTCACTGGAATCAACACCTCACTTCAAGCTAGCCATCACTTCCCATTCCTCACTTGAACAATTAAAAAACAAACGAACTGAACAAAAAAAAAAAAAACTATAACAGAACAAAACATAACCTTCAGATAGTAACTATTGTGCAGGTGAAGACTGCTAGGCTGTCCAGTCACAAAAAGAGCTCAAAGATGTTCCTAATAAGATGATAAAATGTAAAGATTTCAGATTTAGTTAAAAAGGAGTTTGGGCCTTTCCCAGCACTCTCAGCAGTGCACTGATACAAACGTAGGTATTCATTTTACTTAGCCTGGTCATCACAAACGCAGAAAAACGTGGGGTCTTTTTGGTAAAAAATGGTGCCCCCACCTTTAATGTCACTCTCTGGTCCCTCAGCCCCTGAAGGATGTTGGTCCCACTGCCAATAAGATCATCCATGCCACGATGGGCATTCTGGAGGGATTCATTAAACTGTAATGTTTCGTCGATCGGTATGGTGGTGTCAGAGTCCTGTGGGGGAAATGCAGGGTCTTGGTTACCTTGCCTGCTCACTCATGCTGCCCACACACAGTTAGATCCAGAAAAAAAGAACATTCAGAAACATGTGGCAAAAACTCGACAGGACTTGAAGGATAATGTTTTAAACGTTTTTTTTTTTTTCATAAGAGTATTAAATACTACATTAATATTTGAGAAAAAAAAGTAGGAAGCAAGCCAAAAGGCAGAGTTGATCAGCTGTTTAACTGTAATTAGATCTCGAAGGAGAAAAAGTTAGATTAAAAGGAGGATTTTTTATCTCAGTTATATATAAGAAAAGGTATTACAAAAGAGAACATCAAAGCTAAACAGAAGGTGTTTAACAAGGAGTCATTTGATCATTGCAAGTGAAAGATTTTTGAAATATTTAATATCACATTTCCAAGTGACAAAAGGCTGCAAAACACCATGTCTGGGAGATGGCATTCTATAAATTTACAGTATGGTGCAAACTTCTGACAGTGAGGGCAAACAGACATGAACTGGAGGTCTGACTCACTCACAAGACCTTTTTTTTACAGAAAAGATGCATTAGCTCAACTAGAAACTTACAAATCTTGAAATGAAAATAACTGGATAAAATTCTGTAACCTGGTTTGTACAAGAGGTCGGAGGATGCGATCACTTTTGCCTTTCAAAGGCCTCCAGTTTAATCTTCTCTGGACACCAGTCATAAAGAGAGTCAAGATAATAACTCATCGCTCCCACGTTGTTTTACGAACAGGAATCACGATACTGCTAAGAGGTAAGTGTGGAAACACTGGCTTACCTGCTTCCAAGTACTCAGAACAAGAACTACCAAAATGCAGAATTCACATTTAAATATTTAGGGCAGAGGATGGTTAATACCCTGCATCTGACTGTCCGCTGTAGGTGACAGGCACGTAACAATACCAAATTTGCTCTGAGTAGGCTCTGCTGATTATTGTAAAAAAATAAAAATAAAAAAATTACTCCGGGAATGACATGTAGGATGCAGCGTTAGGTGCTGTACTGCCTAGGCGGGCGTTCTGCTTACTGTAAAAGAATGAAGAGGAAAGGACAGAGCTGTTAGCGGCTGCGGGTTCAAAGCTACCGGCTGAAGACGCCGTGACAGCATACACACTCTTTGATCAGATGTTAATGAACCACTAAGGCTGTCTTCTCTTAGGTGTCCAAGCAGAAGCGCTTGGATTTGCATCTCAATGGCTATTATTTCAGATATTTATTAAACTCCAAATCATCAGGGATTCCATTTCCTATACGAGGAGTTTGCAGGGTTTTTTTAATACACCACAAGGCAGCAAGAAAAATAATCAAAGGAGATTTTTGACCCTTCTCAGAGGGAAATTACATGGCATCGTGTCTTTCATTTGCTGTTAGTGTTTCTCTCCAGCGTGGTACACAGAAGGCTTTAAAGACCACATTTACCTTCAAATTAAGCAAAATATTCAGAACACTGCTACAGCTTTCAAAAGCTGTTATGTATGTTGCAGCGATTTATTCAGGATGCTTACATGCTCAGTTGACATTTCTGCTTAACAGAATAGAGTAGTATATAAAAAGAAACTGTGCAAACTTCTAACCAAAATGGATAGGCCAATAACTGACAAATAAATAATAATTTTCCTATTAAAGGGATATTGTAGTTTAAAAATCACATTTTTATAACGAGTTAAAAGAAATGCAAAATAATCATCTGGTTTTTTTTTTTTTTTATCTCAAGACACCTTTCAGCATCTAAAGGAGGAAATAAACCTCATTTATTTTGCATTTGTAAGCCTGCTGCTGCTCTTCAAAACTGTTCTACTCACACGTGTTTTGCTTCTGGACAAGTTTTCCTACAGAAAAATGTCTCCATATTTGCAGAGGAACACCACAGTGTGTTGAAAACCAATCAGGTTTCAAATGTCAGTGTTTCTTTCAAGTCTTGTTTATAATTCTGAAACAGCCAACAAAATGCTAGATGTCACCTTTGCACCAGGCTTTGAGAAGTGCATCGAACTTCACAAATCTCAAGCAGACAGACTGCTCACATTCACTCTTCCTTGCCCTAACGGTGAATGACAACACAGAAAACGAATGGTAGGTTGTATGCCTTTAACAAAAAAAAAAAACAAAACCAAAAAAAACCAGAAACAAAAAAAAACCCAACCAAAACCAAACTAAACAAAAAAAAAAAAAACAACAAAACAGAGAAAACCAAACAAACAAACAAAAACAATACGAAACAAAACAAAAAAGACTAGCTTTTCAGTTACAGAAAAGTGAAATCTCAAAGCAAACCTACAGTATTCAGAGCAAAATTCCTCTAGGAATTTGCACTGGGGGGACTTCCCAGTGGAGAAAGTAAAAATTAAAAGGAACAGGTGGAAACACATCCCTGTCATTAAAAGCTTCTGAATCATTCATAGGTAGAAAGAAAGGGTTTTTTCCCCCAGCTGTGTGATTTCTACTGGGACCAATGCAAGCTTGCTGACATCTACTGACAGCAGGGTGTATAAAAGCCAGACCCTTTACAAATCTCAGGACTTGACAAAGACAAGTGAAATGTGTATTTTGGTACCTACCTCGTCCATTCTTTTTGAAACTGCTATATAAAATCAGGTAAAACTGCACTGGATAAAATAGGAGCAGCAGTTTCTGGCGTGGTTTACTACTGCCTCTTAATAGACCAACTTTTCCTCATGAGGGACTTGTACTTCTTCAACACGTATCGTTACACTTTTCTATCTTTATTCTGTTTACATCTCACGTAACAAGAGTCATGCCTACATCCTGCCTGGACCTTCTCTGAAATGCAACGGCATCTAGAACGCAGACATCTAAACCAAAGAATATTTACATTAGTAGTGAATGTACGTGCAAGCAGCTCTTCTCGCTGTCGCTCCTGCTGCTCCCGGATGTAACGGCGGTGTTGGAAGTTCCTCAGAGCTGTCTGCAGATGCTGGACATCGTACTTCAGCTGGTCAACTCGGCTGGAAAGAATCAACAACAGGAAGACATTTCCCAGGATAAAAATACCATTGTTTTCTGGTGGTTTTAATACAAAATGGATCAGTATAAATTAACGCGATTATCAAATAAGTGACAAATAAGAAAGAATGATGGGTTCTACTTATCTAGAAGGAAAAGGACATTCAATGTTAGGCCTATATTCCAGACTCAGACCTTCCATGCCTCATTTTTCTGCTAAACAGGTGATTATTTAGCTGGAGGCTAACAACAGAATGGCAAGCAGAATTCCTGAGCCGTCTTGGACATCCTATCCCATGACTAATCTCTTCAGGAGTTTTAAATATATATATACACACACCCCATTTAACACAGATTTGGAAAGATGTAGGATTTGAACAGTTTCTATTTTATGACCCTCATTCACGTAGAAGATTAAGCTTTCAATTATCATTAATTAGCACCACGTTCTTATGTTTCAATTTTTATTAAAAGGGGTCTAAAAGTCAGTGGGCAATACAGGAGACATCACCATTAGGCCACATTAACAGTAGAGTCACAGAATAAGTTCGAACAGAAAGTCCTGAGGTCTCCGGTCCAACCTCCTGCTCAAAGCAGCGCTCACTTTAGAAACCTCCTTATTTTATCACCAACAGCTAGGAAAATGGTCCAGAAAAAATGACACCTTTTGAAGTAATTGTACTCCTTACCTCCACGAATGCCATTAAAAGCAAATGCCATACAGAGTAGTTTTTTTTAAACGTCCAAGTGGCACGTTCTGCTCATCTCAGAACAAAGCCATGAATCCAGCTCCATCACCAGTCTGCGGTTAAATGCAGGGCAGTGACTTTGTCTCTCTGCCTCAATTTTGCTACTGTAGAGCACAGCAATAAGTTATGCAAAGTTTTCACTTAAATCAAAAGGCAAAGGGCTTCAATAAATTTAAAGAAAATAATTACAAAGACTACATTACACTATCATAGCAAAGAAGGTGAACTTACAGTTTAGCATTCTGTCGCTTATTGGGAGGTTCTTTGCTGGACAGGATCTCAAGACGCTCCAAGTTGCTGAATATATTGTCTATTCTTGCCTGAATCTCATTTTCTACTACTGCAACGAAATAAAAATGTGATTTGGTTTTAATTACTTTAAATTGCAATCTGAGCGAAGGTCAAATCTCAAAAGCATTCAAATCAGTATTTAAAATCTGAGAGATGCAAATCCTTCCTGGATTAAAAAAACCCAGATAACTCAGAACTATACATACCATGGAAAAGCCAGTTCTTTTAACTCAATAATTTGAGACCCTTGCCTTCTTCTCCTCCTCTAAGAAGGGAGCTAGGAAAGCCCCTGCTCTTTCAAGATATCCCTTATCAGCTCTATGTATTAGGATTTAAAGCTCCCACGTTCCCCCCTGTAGCCCCTTCCTGTTCCCTCGGCAGGATTTGCTCACACCAGATAACTCTCATAACATTGGCAATTTAAACCTCTGAGTTAATATATACGTCATCCATACCTATAGCAGGAGAGAGCATGGGAAGGATTAAGAGTTGACAGGAATTGGCAGATTGGACAAATAGCTCAGAAAGATACGGGCAAAACAGGGCTGAGTAGCCCCAGCAGGTGGAAAAACAAGGCCACAAAATGATTGCCCCTGTAATCATCTCCATTTTGATCGTCCGCACAGAAAGAGCAGAGGGGGAATAGCACACAAAAACTTGTACTTTAACGAGGTAAGAAACGGATACAACTGGAGAGTCTCATGCTTTCTGTTACTGTAGTCACCGTACAGCAAAACCCGGTACAATCCACAACCCCCTTCCTCATTTGACAGCCACATCTTCCAACCACGGCACAATCCAGCATTTCACAACACGAATTGCACAGAAGGGCGAAAGACAGGAGCACTACTCATCATCTGACAGTCTTGCGTTTCCAGAAGGAGACCTGCAAGGCTGAAGGTACAACCCTCCAGATCATGTCCACAGACTGATTATTAGAGGACAGAAACACCGTCGCCTCTGTGCAGCCAAGAGGACAGTCCGGAAGTTTCCGACTGCCACGGGATAAATCATCACCAAACGCTACCGGCACTGCGTGTTCTTATTTTGGATTTAGAGCAAAGAGGTATACAGAAAAGCATTATGGACCAACCGCTAACTACTCCACAGTCTCTCAGGACTTTCCACAAAATTGCACTGAGCAGAAACCAGAAAAGCAAACAGCACATACAACCCCTTTTCTTTGCCCTTTGATCTCACAGAATCAAAGAGTAACCAGCTCGCATACACAGACACATATCAACCAAATTGTGCTAATTCATCTCTCCGTCCCTTAGAACGGCCAACTTAACAGAAGAGCTACCAGGAGAGCAGACAGACAATTACCTCAGCTTTTGCTAGTCCAAATAACAGTATCACTACCTTGGTCACCTTACACTTTTCTGAGCGAGAAGGGATTATTTTTCCAAAGCTGGAAAAGGAAAGTTGCAACAGAAACTTTGATTTCCTGGCTCTTATTCCTGCTCTTCAGACAGAAGACCCTTCTCACCATAATCTGAAATAAACACTAACATCTAGAGCACGTATCGGTATCTTCATTTATTGACTGTGGAAGAGGGCGCGTAATCCTATCCCTTGAAATGGTCTCAAGTAGCAGAGGTGAGATGGCACATGATGCTCGACCTCAAGGGGTTCCAAAACCACGTCCAGTGAACAGCAGTCCAGGAAGCCTGGCGTTGTACTAGGAGCAGTACAACTACCACCAAAAAAAACCCCAGAAGCATAGACAAGTCATTATTTTTGAAAGGAAAAGTTATCACAGCCCCTTCTAGAGCAAAATCATGCTTCACAAATATATTTAGGGTAAGAGAAGTCAGTAAACATGTGCATAAAAGTATCCAGTCAGTACAGTGCACTTTCACTTCAGAAGTTTCTGATGAGGCCCATTAGCAATTAGTCATACAGCAATTAAGGCTTCAAACACAAGTCCAAAATACATTTGCCAACTCTGCCCTGGGGTAAAAAGGCCTGCCACAGTATGTCATCATGTTTTACGACAGTCAGTTTATTAGCACAGGGTTATAGTCCAAATTTACTGAAGCCATTTCAGTCCTAGCTGTCCTACATATTTCTCATAAGGAGGTGGAATTATAGGTTGGACTCTGGTGCAAGCAGGAGCTACCAGAACCATCCTACTTAAATTCCTGCACGCCAAATCATGGCATTTTCCCCAGAAACTGGACTAAGCATTTTTTGGGGAAGACTGCCTATTAGTGGAGGCTTAAGGAACAGCAGAATAACAGGGCAGATGATAAGAGTCACATTTCTCAGCTTCTGGGCTTCTAACAAACTGGCCTGGTGGTGTCCTGAACGTGCAGTTCTGTCCACGTCAACGGGAGGTTTGTTAATCTGTTTATGTTGAAGGCCTCCACAGCACACCCTGACAATGAATTCCAAAATCTAACAGCACCAAAAAATATCTGCCGTTTCCATATCGAGACACTGTAGAAGCATCCACAGTAATCACTATTTGTCAATTAAAGAATTACAATAGGAAGACGATCTGAAGTAAATTCTCGTTCTGTCTTTTCCACTCTGTCCTTCATACAAACACCACCTTACTGACGTCAAACAGCAAAACAAGTTGAACGCGTTTCAAACTGGTGATGTGCCTCACCAGTTCATCGCAACGACTGAAGAGCCAAATTCGTTCCGATACTGATTGTAAATACAATGATAAAGCATACAAGGTTAAAGATGCAAGCTAAATTACATCAGCACCGGAGTGGGACTTCTCCCTAATTAATTACTTACAGTGTACCGACTCTTTGTCTGAAGTCTCCAGACGCCCCATGTGAGATTGGACCTCATGGACCTGCCTATCAAAAGAAAAAGAGTAAATTAACAGAAGGAGTCAGTTAACAGCTTTAAAATCAAGACATTTTTCAACCCCTCAATTTTCAGCTTCTTTTTCTTACAAGTACTTTCTAGAACAGAATAGGAATCAGATACGTGGTATTCAGTGCAGATGGCGCATCACTGAACACAAGACACAAAAAATTCAATCAAATTCTTCCATACAAAGAAAGCTGTGCTTTCACCGAAAATCCATCTAAAAATACCTTTCAGTTTAAAATCAAAAGTCAAGGTAAAAGTTTTTTTTTTTTTCCCCTCGAAGGTTTCCAATCCAGTTCTCGCTCCCTTTTCGAATTTAAAATCTGAACTGGGGCTCCCCCCGCTGTCACACACCTGGCATCGCTGCGAGCCACTAAGATGTGCCTACTCCAAGGCAAACTGGGAGACAAAATTTCAGCTTCACGGGAGGAACTGACAAGTGGTGAGCGCAGCAGAGAGCAGATCTGACTGGGAGAAGAGTTGGTACAAGCAAGAATTTAATAACAGATCTGCAGCGACATACTACCTACGGACACCACGACAGCCGGGGGTGCCGATGAGCCCCCGTGCCTTCACGTCACCGCACGCATCTCCAACACCAAACACTGGTTTTGGCCCTTCCTTCTCAAAAAGAAAGGTTCAGAGAAGGCCAATACAGTTTATGAAAAGCACAGAGCAGCTTTTATATCAGCATGAGTTGTCCAGTCTGGAGTGGAAAGGATAGCGAGGAGATATCCTAGAGCACAAATGGCGCAGAAGTGAATTAGGAACGGCTTTCACCGGCTCTTACAACACAGGAATTAGAGAGGCATCAAATGAAATCAAAAGCTTAAACTCAAAAGAAGGAACTACTGTTGCTGGAGAAGCAGTGTCAAAAGAAAAATAAAGCCTCGCAAACACTGATGGCTGTTAAATTACTCTTTCAAGAAGCCCCCAAGCCTCACATTTCTGGGAGCCTGGGACAATACCCAACACAAGTATCACACGTTTGACCACTTCTGTCCCAGAGATCTCCCGTGAGGCGAGGCTGAACGCACACTGGGACAGACAGACCTTTGGCCAGACCTGGCATGAACGATCTCACAGCAGCTGGGATTCAGACTTCAAGAAACACTCTTAAAAAGTTACAAAAAATATGACGTTTTCACACAAAAAAAATTTAAGTGATCGTAATTTTGGTGACTCTTTTTCTGGTATAAGTACCACTTGATAACTACAGCACAAATGTTTGTGAAGCCAGACTTCTGAAACCAAGTTACTTTACAGAGTAGTAAAATATTTATTCTTCAGTTATTATAGATTTTCTAATAATTATCGGGGCTGCCTTCCAAATCATGACACTGTGCTGCTGAAAAGATAACCGAGTATGTCATAAGTACCGTATGATTTGGAATTAACTAGAGAACCCATTCAACATCCAGCTGCTTCTTCTATAATTTTGTTCTCAATCAGTTTCTCTAGGACACCTCAGACAGCTTGAGACTCTCACTGCTCTTAACATGCTCTTAAGAGGCCTGTTTACAAACCCAGGTGGAGGAGTCAAATCAGATCATTTGCAACTGGATTGGAAAAAGTACTTCACGCTCACCAGGACTCTTCCTGAAAAATACAGGAAGGCTGGGCAAAAGGTGGGATGAGAGTTTAAAAATTCAGAGTATCCCCAGGCTGACAACAAACCACAACAAAAACACAACTCGGTGACTACGATGCCCAGAGAAGTGGTGGCCCCATCCCTGGGAGTGCCCAAGGCCGGGCTGGACGCGGCTCTGAGCGACCGGACCCAGTGAGAGATGTCCCTGCTCCTGGCAGGGGGTTGGACTGGATGATCTCTCAAGGTCCCTTCCAACCCAAGCCATCCTGTGACCACAGAATAAGGTATTATGGAAACAGGAACAACACCAAAATATTCACCTTATCAATAACAGTTAATATTACCTGTGTGCATTTCCAGATCAACAGCAAGATTTCCCACCACAAGATCACTCTTTATCTGTAGCTAATTAAACTCTTTTACTTACCACACCTCCTCATTCAATACTGCTCAACAAAGAAACCCATGCCACAGAAAGCTGGAATATTTGGGAGAATGGATTGAGAGCAGCCCTGAGGAGAAGGACTTGGGAGTGATGGTGGACGAGAGGCTCAACATGAGCCGGCAATGTGCCCTTGTGGCCCAGAAGGCCAACCGCGTCCTGGGCTGCATCAAGAGGAGCGTGGCCAGCAGGTCGAGGGAGGTGATTCTCCCCCTCTACTCTGCCCTCGTGAGACCCCACCTGGAGTACTGCGTCCAGTTCTG
>WHYT01015907.1:0-16105 GCA_009806455.1 Tetrax tetrax
TCTAAGAGATTTGAAAGGCCCACATTCCTTCCCAGGTGTGTCTCAAGCCATGGTTGAAGCCAGTGGGCACTCTCAATTTCAGTACCCTCAGCTAGACTGAAGTGTGGAAAAGAAGCTAAAAAGAGGAGCATGCAGTGGAGTCCATTTCTGTAGCCTAGAATTAGGCTACAAGGTGAGGGGAAAGACTTCTAGCTTTCACTCACTTTTTCCTGGATTGCCTATGCATTTTACATGACTTTTTTTTTTTTTTCCTTTAATGAAGAATGAAACAAGCCAGGAAATTCTTAATTAAAACTATTCAGCACTGAACTTTCCAATTGCATAATCACTAAAGCAGAGCAAGAAAACCAGAAAAAATATGGAACTCTCTACACCATAGATTTTGGGCACATTTTGAGGAGGTGGAAAATGTGTCTGGATGTAAGATTTTTTTTTTTCAGTCCTCAACAAAAAAAAAAATTACAAAATGGTAGTTACTTGAGCTTCCATAACATAGGTGTAAACTTTTTTTTTATTCTCATTGGGCAGTGTTTAATGTCTGCTTAAAAACTACAATTACCTCTTAAGTGACATCCCCAATCAACATTTTGGTCTCCATAGTTCTAAGGATTGCAGCTAAATTGAAGCAGTAAAATTATAAAATATCATTTTTGACATTAAAATATGACCTCAATATGCACTACATGTCAGCTCCAAAACATTAACATTTATATAAAATTATTAATTACCTGCAGCTAACTTAGCTGTCTTCCAATCAGAGGCACATCTATCAGCAAAGACATTCAGAAGCTACTTCTGCAATTCCATCCAAGGCTTAAATAAAGAACTTGTGTTTCGATACAGTTTTGACTTTTGGATGACATTCAGACTTTAAATTAGAGATTTTTTAGTGAAGTCCCATCCCTGACTGTAAGCTGGCAGTTGAATTTGTTATCTTTTGAGTAACAGCTATACTGAACACAGATTTGTATTTCAGTTTAAGTAAAAAGTAGTAACTAGCATTGTCTGTTGATAATGGAAAAATATATGGACCGAAAAAAAAGATGCTTGAGTCAACACAATGTATAAGTTCTGATCTAAAATAGGTATGGTTTTGAAATACTGACAATCATGTGCTGCTGATATCAAAATCCTCTGATTTGAGGGATAAAGGGGGAGAGAAGGCTGACTGAAGCCTGAGCTAATCAGACTCTTTGAAAAGGAGCTAGCTCTCGTGTTTGTCTTGAAAAAATAAGCTGAAAGAACCCTTCCAGCCTCCCAGGCTAGTGTTTCATCAGACCACAGAAGGATGCTGGCATGTCAGCACTGCCTCCACAGCGGAGGGGATTTCTAACTGCTGGACCAGGCTGGGTAACATCCCTGAAAGGAAGTTTCCATCATTGCTGCCTCTTTTGCGGATGTCTGTTCCTTTCTGTAATCCTCCTTTCCAGATCAGAAACTTTCACCAGTTTTCTAGCATGAAACAAGCTATATGAACCCTCGCCAGCCTTCCCATAGTAAAGCAGACAACAGTATGATTCGGAGAAAGCACCTAGAATAGGAAAGCATCTTTAAAGGAATTTAAATCAAAATTAAATGCTTGGCAAACCACAGGTAGAACCTGAAGCGTCATTCACAGAAACAGTTGCTGCTCATTTTCTGTTCCTGCCTGGAATAAAGGGTTGCTGAAGTACTCAGAGAAACAGAATTTCTCCTTTTTCAGATAGCCATTGTAAAGCTAATTGCTGGAAATGCTGTTAGGTGATACAGCAAAAGGACTATACTACTTTTCTCAACTGTGTCTGTTGCCTTTTCAGGATGAGCCATTCAAGAGCATCCTGCTTCTGCTTCTCTTTTTGATTTCTCCTGTTGACAGCAGCATTTGCATGAGAATACAGAACAGGCACCGACTGACACTGTGTTGAAACTCATATAACTATAAAATTATGTTAGATTAGAATAAATGTCATTGACACACAGGAACATAACACGCTCACTAACGCTTCTGCACTAGCACATTGGAATATTTACTGAAAACTGTTTAAAGATAATACAACAGTGTATTCAAAATTAGGTTTTGTTTTGTTTTGTTTTTTGCTTTGTATATTGTAGAGAAAGGGAAACTATCATTTATTTAAACTGTTATCATTTATTTTAACGGGTGACACGTAATCAGTTTTGTCCCATCTCACATTTCTAATGGAGACATGCTGAAAAATGTATTACAGTGACAAGGAAGATACTTCTCACTCCGTTTTATTATTACATCCTGTAAACAAACACACCTATCCACATGGACACTATGATGTGAGTGACACTTAAAAACAGTGGATCAACTACTAATAAAAATATCTTTTTTTTTTTTTTCATACTATTTACAGTTAAGATGTTGTATGGCTGAATCTCAAACCTGTAAGATACACAGGAATGATCTGCAAATCTCACAGCAACAGACAATTCCTATTTCTGGCCAGGCTGAGAACAGTATGCAAAATTCAGAAGGAATGAGAGGAAGACTTGTCCAATATATTGTGTGGATATAAAAGGAACTGGAACCATACACATACAGCTTACCAGCTAGAAACCATTTGATCCAAAAGTGGCGGCTGAGAACTTAGGGAGGGTGGAGGCACAGATACTGATAGTAAACTTTGCTTGGGAAGGCAGGTAAAGTCACTCAGCAAGTGACATTTTAAAGTTATTTCCAGCTAATAATGAAGGATTGTTTCAGATTGCAGAGATATAAATTTGAGTTCAAGCATTCATGAAGTGATACAGAGCTCCATCATAACACAAAAAAAAAAGGAATGATAGCTGCCACTCTTATGGAATAAGCCTCAATCAACTCAAGGAACAGAGAGGTATATTGGTAACAATGTATAAAAGACTGAAAAGTGCCATTTACTGAAAGAGAAAGTGTTAAATGTAGAATGGTAGACCTTCTAGTACTGTGGAAAATGTTTAAAAACCCCACAACTCTTCAATAACAAAAAAAAATATGAGCCTAAGTCATAGATAAACGGCATGTGAAAAATATAGAAATACAAAGAGCAATGCAGGTATGAAGGGATAAAACTCAAAAAAAAAAATAAAGGAAAAGTTTATACAAGTCCATTTGAATGAAGATTAAGACCATTATTTAAACAGCAAAGGAGAACAAATGTATGATTACTTTTCTGACCTCTGTCTTCAGTAAAGGATTAATCAGTGCTGACCACAAAAGGAAAAAGAGTAGCTTCTGGAACTGTAAGATAAACTATGGGTATCCCTGTCACAAGGTGTGATGAAATGATGAAATTTACTCTTGAGTATTAAGGGATGGACAGAGGCAGTGCCTGCACGGTTAACATTTGTCTTGAAGATCCCATGAAAGAACAGAGAAAGGCTCACAGGACTGAAGAAGGAAGAAAACAGCACCTATTTTGAAAAGGAGGGAGAAAAGGAAGAATTTAGAGAATTACAGAACTGTCAAACTGACTTGTAACCCCAGAAGACGCTTGAATAAATTATTAAATGATCCATTTGTAAGCACAAATAGACAAAGTGATCAGAACAGACTGCATATTTGTTAAGAAGAAACATTCTTCAAGCAATTCAATTTCCTACTTTGTCAGATTAGATATATTAGTGGATTAGAATGAAATACCACATGTAAGATATAGCAAGATATATTACTCCAGTTAACATTATTGTACAGGCTATATAAAATTAATTCAAACAGTACTTCATGTGTCTGCTGTGAAGGGATCCAAAGATATCTATTGAGAAGTCTGCAATATTCCTTTTGTTATTATTATTATTATCATTTATTTTAATTTACACTGGAAAAGAGAAAATAGGTCTGTAATTTATGGTTATCCCAAATTGAGAAGGATTGCACACACACTGAAAAGCAGAATTAGAATCCAAAGTAATCTTTAAAAAAATAAAAATCAGCTTACTAACAACAAACTGAAAGTAGCATCCCGAGGTAGAAATCGAAAGTCAAAGTGATAAACTGAAGGAAAAATGTATTGCAAAAGGACCTCATGAATATTAAATGAATAATAAAAGGAAAATGAGACAACAATATCAAGTGTCAGGGTAAAACTTTCTGGGACATATTAATCAAGGTATATAAGACATGACACATAAAATTACTGGAGTCTCCTTGTACTTCTGAAGCTCTAACCAAAGTACTCACCTTGTCATGACCATAATGTTAAGAAGTGTCAAAAATTCTAGCGTTCCAGGGCAGAGCAAGAGGAAAAATATAAATTATGACCTACGAGCAAAGGTTAAAGGTAATGGTTTACTTAATCTCTTCAAAGTAAGGGTTAGGGAGACACATTAGCAATGTCTGGTATGTAAAATCTGCTAGTAAAAGAATGGTGTAGAGTTTTGATCCATATCCAGAGGAGCAAGGAGAAGTATTCAGTGTAATTTCTGGGATAGAGATTAGGTACTAGGAAAATCCTTTTAAATAATAAAGCATTGGAAAAAAAAAAATGGAGCAAATAAACTTTGGAAATCATAGCATCTCTTTCATTGGAGGTTTCTAAGCACTATCACATACAAATACATCAGATCACTAACTTTATAACTGCAAAAGAAAGAACTTGATAACCTCTCTTATCCATTTTAGCACTATATTTCAGCTGTTTCAAGGACAAGATTTCCTTTGCCATTTTGCTTTTCTGCTTCTGGCTTAGGCTACTGTGAGGAAAGGCATGAATAAATAATCCCATCATTATGTTCACTTTTCTGCAGACAAGGATTCATTCTGGGCTCAGTTATGATGAATGTAGCATCCACAAAACCAAGAAGTGTAGAACATTTTCTCTGTGAAAAGCCAACAAAAATGACACGGTTTTTATAGAGATATCTATTTCCTTAATTCAGAAACTTGTCATTCAAAAGCTCTTAAAAGTAATGAGTCAAAAAATTGTTGTGGCCCTTTAATCTCTTCCCTTATGATTAATAAGACTGTAAGGTAAAAAGAACGTACCAGGTTCAGCTGGTAATTGCAAAAGAGAAAAATAATATCAATTCAGGTTTATTTCATTTTTTAAAGAGTGAAGGCTCACTACCTATATTATTAATTGCACTGTCATATTTTGGCACATTTTTAGAACAACATACAGTTGTAGTTAACTTCCATTTTGCAATGTTTATATTCAGGACACTTGATATAACAGAAATCAGTCTTAACTGCATAATACACAAACATTCAGGAAATGTTTACAGAACTGGAAATTGTAACATACTTCACCTTTCAAAACATTTTTTTCTTCAGGTAAAGAGAGCTTCAACGCAAGAAATATTGTTATGAGTTAAAATCCAATGAATTAATTTAGAGGTTAGAGTTCTGAGAGTAACAGAACTCATACTGGCGTTGCGGTTTTAAATATAATAGACTTCAGAGCTCAGACTTACAGAGCAACTTTGTTACTTTGATCATCTCACTTGAAGTTAGCAAGTTTTTTTCCTCCTCTTTCTTCTGTTTTTATGTTGTTGTTTGTTTAGGTTTTGTTGTTGTTTTTTAATCAAGGTGCGCCATTGCAAATTTGCTCTTCCTTTGATTAAAATCTCAGGGATTACCCAAAGAATAATGATAAACTGTACTGAGCATGATGTAAGAAGGCCAGAGTTCTGCATAAGTCAAAAATTAGTGTTAATCATCATACCCACTAGCAACCCTGAAAAGATCAAAAACTTCCTAATGAAAATTGAAAATGGTAACAAAGTGAGCAAAGTCATGCATACTGGTGGAGGTAGAAAAATAACACAAACTGAACTAGATTCGTTAAAAACTGAATAGAAAACAGCAGTGCAAAATGAAGTTGGTAATCTATTTAGAGAAAAACCAAAAGATTTTAAAAGGATACAGCATTTCAAAACTTAACAGCAATTTCAAAACTAGAGACATCAGGAAAGAAGAAATAGAGGTGAAACTGGAAATGCAGCAGGAGTAAAGCTCACTGTCACTAATGGGAATTTCACCATTGACTAGAAGCAGCTTGTAACAACAAACAAATCAGTGGAGGAATGCACTTTATACTGAAGGATGTCACATTTTCAGAGCAGGCAGAAGACTGAAAAGTTCCTACTTCAGCTCTAATTAGATACATCCCCAGATATCTGGCTTTTAAATTTATCACTTGAAAGACTGGAGAACTGGAAGGGTGAAGGAAAACCAACAAACCTATACCGGATTAATAATGAGAAAAGAAGAAATAATTGCATATGAACAGCTAGACTAAGAGATAGCTATAGTCATGTGGAAAGGCTCAAGAACAAACCAAATATGGAATCATAAAATACATTAAAAAGAAATAATTTTTAAATGCAGTGATATCAAGCAGTGAAAAAGAACTGGCAAAAAGAAAGTTTGAGATGTGTACCATGAGCATCTGACAGTTCAGTCCATTTGGCTGTGGGACAGCTCAAAGGAAATGTCAGAAAACAGCAATCTCATTGCTTGCAATCTCAAAGTTTCTCAAATGCAGAAAATGGGCTTTGAGGAACATTTCCTTGCTCTAGCAGGAAGAGAGACTGCATGATTTATGGAGGTTTTTCAGCTCTAAATTATATGATAAAACATACAGCCCCTAGAAGTGCAACAAAGCTAAAGCATTCTTTGATGAAAATATCCTAATCTTTGAAAAGGTAACTGCCTTTTAAACTTATGGGGGACTTCATAAGCTTTTTTCTCTTAGGAGGACAGTTAGCCATGCTTATTATGAGGCATAAAATTATTGAATTAATGAGAAGGAATGTCATATAAATAAATGTTAGGGAAGTATTTAATGACCTCCATTTCTCAGTCACCAGAAGAAAGGCAACTTTTTATAACTAATGGTAATATAAGCTTCTTTGAAAATCTAAAGTGCTAGATGACATCTGAAGTATTATTATTGCCTGGTCTGTGCCGGTAGCAATCAAATATGAAGAGAACCCACAGATCCCAGTCTGCTTGAAGGTATGAAAACAATATTGATTGGTATTTCACATTTCCTAGGCCTAATGAGAGTCTTAATTCTCCTTGAAGTGAACAAATGAAGGAAAAAAAAATCTCAGCATCTTCAGGAGCTCCACAGAACTTCCCTGTAGAATTTGGCTGCTTTGAGAAAGACTGATGTTTGGCATGTGAATAAGCAAAGAGGGAAAAATATCAAAAATTCAAATAGTTTTCCTGATAAAAAGATTTCATAGCTATTATAATGTATCATATAGTTATTATTCTTTTGACACTTTTTGCATTATCAGATTTGGGGTTTTTTGAAACATCCTTGATCCTTACTTCTCATTTCTAGTTGTAAACATGGTAGATGCATATTGTCTCTTCACACCTCTGTCTAGTTTTTTGATCAAAATGGCATTTGTCCTCATTTCTTCTATAAGCTGTTCTGGAATGTTGTAAACTGTGAGCTTTCACTTTGTATGATTAATCATTCTAAGTCAAGAGAACTTCTGGAATAGGTAGGAATTAAAGGATCTCACTGGCAGTTATGAGTTACTAATTACTTAATTACTAGCTTTTTTTTTATTTTGGAACATACGGGAAATATCACGTTATGGATATTTGATGTGCGTGGCTTTTCATTAATTTAGATTTTTTACCAGAGAGCAGAATAAGAAAGTATACCTGAAAAAAAAAAATCAAGCAATACAGTCCACAAGAATACTGTAGCATAGCAATATTGCTGCAAGTGTTTTAACCCAAAATACTGAAATACTCATTAGCTGAAGCAATTAAGATAGGTAGAACCATTCCAAATTTACCAACTGGGTTAACTCTGCTCCAGGTTAAGAAGAACAGTGTATCCGACTGCACACACAGAAAATTCTGGCACACGTCAACAAGTCCATTCTCTAGTTGATCTATTTGTCTTTAGAGTGGGGCAGATTTGTAAGCTGCTCACTGTGTCAATGAAAATTCCCAAATAAGCACAGAAAATTTTTCTCATTTGAATTTGTGCTCTGACTCATAAAATCTTTAAACCGGGATTTCTAGTATAACCTGCCTCTCAGAGACAAAGGCTCATCGTGATCATAGTGAGGAAGATCAGCAGTGAGGGAAAACATGTATCAACACCTCCTCTGATATCTCATGGAGACAAATGCATAAAGGTTCTGCTAAAAGACAGACAATAGCTTTAGCTGAAACTACAAAACCAACACAGACCATTTATGCTTTGGCTGATACTGAAGACATGATGAGCTTCATCCTGAAGCTCGCTGTTCTCCTAACAGCTGGTTCTGACACTGAGCCAGAGAAATGCTTAACTTGCTGAAGCAATCATGAGGACCAAATTCAACTGTAAGCAGCAGTTTGTATTATTTTGAAAAACTAAAGCAAAGTTACCATTTAGATTTTGAAGACACAAGGTGTCTAGTACTTCAACACTTCTTTGCTGCCCCAGTCCCTGATCTATGTTCATTTTCAACTCTCCCCTTTATTTTGCTGCACACAGAACATTCCTAGAGACTCAGTTCACATCTGCTAACAAAGCTCAAGTCCTGATTCAGCTGCTGCTTAAATTTTCCTTTGCCCTACTCAAAACTGTAGAACAGAACTTTACTAGTTGGTTGATTTAATCATGGTAGACCCAGTTCCTCTACTGGTTCCTCTATTACTGCAGTAATTTTTTTTCCTAACTGTTCCTTGTCATATTAGCTAGCTCTTTCCTCTCCAACAGGCTCAGTATCCTGCTTTCCCACAACCTATTCTCTGCTTTTCTCCCCAAGGCTCACTCTAACTATCCTTCTGCAAGTATGCGATCTGTGCCACACTGTGTGTTCACAAAAGCCCATGTACAACTTGATAAGTGCACAGAACAAATCACAGCATTCGTCGGATACAGGAAAAAAGACAGGGCTCTCGCTGTGCTATGACTTTGATAACCAAACTGTAATTTTAGAGATATAGCATCTTCTCTGTATGTCATTTCCATTCTTCTGGTTACCTTCTATATTATGGCATTTCATTTTTTTCTTTTTTTTAATAAGCCCTTTACATCAAAGATCGTATCATTATATTTGCACTTTGCCATTCCTGCTTGTATTCTCTTCCCCAGACTAATGTAATAATGGAATGCTGAGGCACCCACAAAATAACAAGTTTTGAATCACAGCATTAGAGTGTAGAGGGCAGTAGTTGCTGCATCGAATATTAAGAGGAAAAAACCGAGGCAGGACTAGATCTGGCAGCTAGGGGGCCAAGGCAGGGCTGGAGAAAAACACTGAAAAGCCAAGCTGGAGGAAACTGCTGACTTACACCTAGGACTAGAACAGAAGCAACGATCTGTGGAGGTAAGGCAAGCGCAAAGCAGATATTGAAGGCAGGAATAAAGAAAAAGCAAGATCAGAAAGTTAATGCCAGAAATAGAAGCAAGAAAGAAGACTGAGCAGACACCTTGCAGTGCTCAGAGGAAAGCCTGCGTGCCACCTTACATCACAGCTTGTCCAAAGCTCCTTCTCTGAGAGTCAACAGAAATACAAAAAGACAACAGAGGAGCTCACATCTCTCCTTCCCCACCATGAAAGAAACCAGAGTTCTTTGAATGATAAAGACAGAAAGTTTGTCCAAATAGGAGCCACATATCTATTCAAATACCTACAGTCACCAAAGCACGCTAAGAGTATTACTGATTAATTAGCAATTTAATTTTCTAGAAATGAATACACAAACAAAGGGCAGACCTGGAAGAGTCAAGCAGACTTTGGTTGTAAACACCAAGATTTTTTCTTAATAGACTTATGGAAAGAGCTGAGAAAAAGATGGTAATTTTTCAGACACAGGAGAAGTATGGGTATATGGCAGTGAACAACTCCTACCAGAAAGACTCAAGTTTTGTCTTAGTCTTTGCTTGAAAATGGAGGCCTGCAGATATCCAGCCCAGCGGAAATCTTATCATACAGTAAGATACAAGTAACAAGGAAACCCATAGTTTGGAGGGAGAAGGAAGTATTCCTACCAGAATCATTATGTAGCTCTTCAATACAAACTCATCAGAAAAATAGTCAGTTATCTTGATAATAAATTAAGAAAGCATGATAAACTGTTCTAAATTTTGACTGAATCTTTGCACTTTTCCATTGATTTATGGAGAATTATTAAAGGAAAGTTATAGTTCTACCTCTCATAAGAAAACAGCTCCCTCCAAAGTTTGGAGATAAACCAAGTCCTTTCTTTCAAGGGTAGCTGGGCAGAGAAGAATATCAAGCAGCGACTGTTGCATCCAGTGTTCGGCTTGCACATCAGAGAGCTCCACTCTGCAGAGCCAGCCAGGTGCTGGTGTGCCAATGACTCGGTTTGAGCAATTATTTTCAGCAGAAGAAGTACAAATATCTCCCAGAATTTACATCTAGCACCACAGAAAGTTTTTCAAGTTGACTACAAACATCAAAGATATTTTCAGTAATTACCTAGATTGTACGTGCTTGAAAAGAAGGGAGTTTGGCAACAAAGACATTTTCTCCTCTTTCAAATTATTGCATTTGGTTAATATTTTGACCAGTCAGGTATAAGTCCTTTTCTTCTTTGTAGCAAATTGTTAAAGAAGGTGGAAACATTATTCATACTAGCAATTAGATGATTCAATGTTTATTTCTATCGCATATTTGCAATAAGGTGATGTGCATTTTAGCTGGTTGTTGAGTGATGACATCATTAATTGCCCATTGCAGTTGCTATAGAAACACAACTGGATTTCTCACAGGCCAGGAAACTGAAGAGTTTTAGAGATCTGCTTGTTTCTAGTTTTGATAAATGTCTTGTCAGCCAAAGCGTAAACTCCTAATACCTTTTACCTGCTAGAGAACAGAAGTATCAAAAAGTCAGTTATCTATATCCTAAGAAGAGTAGATTTGGTACGATCATTTTTTCCTGCAAGTTCAATCCATATAAACAGATCATGATGCCAAGTAGAGAAGGACTTGTATCTTACATTTGAAGTGAGCAGAACACTCTTACATGCAGGCAACCTCACACTGGCTTAAATGAGAAAGCCCAAGCCGTGGTTTTTATACCCGTCCATTGCATTTATGTTTGGCTTTTATCAGCTGCATGCATATTTTCCCATTGCTTACAAAACCAACCCAAAACCCCAAGCCAACACATGAGCATTCAGATGAACATACTCCTGTTTAGACTTCACATGAAAGTGAAAATACCTAAGAGACCCTTATGGATTTGACTCTGCCACTACAACCTGAATTTCTGTAAAGCTCACATTGCATATTCTTTGTGGCGATACTCACTGGGTATGCCACATTTTTTGAGTATGCAACATTTGATATTTGCAGTTCAGGAGAGAAGAAACGATCAAGAAACTGCAAGACCTGAGCTGGTCCCTTTTAAGATACACTCATAAATGAAAGCACACTTTTATGCTTGCATGGTTCGATATAGAAATTGTCATCACAGTTGTGAGAGAAGGCAATTATACAGAGGATTTCAGAATTTAGTTTTGAGCTGTGTAGGTTTAAAATGTAGAAACACAGAAGTTCTCTGTGAGAAAACATTTTGAAAATTTATCTTTTGAGGAAAATGTTATACAAAATTAATTGTTTCATTTTGGTTTAGTATGTTGTAGTAAATGGTTACTTAATTTTTTTTAAGTTGTTTTTAAAAGAGAAACTACGAGTCCATGATTTCATAGAAGGCCTAAAAGTGTCATTTCACCACTGTCAGTCTCTCAAAAAATCTTTCAGAAACACTTTCATTAAAACCAATTGTTATAAATGAATCCAAGCCCCGAAACAGGGTTCCAATCGAAGTTTCCAGTTTATTGAATAGAAGCAAGCCAACAGCGCCGGCCAACAGCGCGGGCTGCCCCGGCAGTCTCCGCTCCCGCAGGCCGCAGACCCCGTTGTTGGCGGTTACAGGAGTTACAACCTCTCCCGGTCCCCCCACCGCGCCGGTCTCCTTTTTGGCGCTCACCACCTGCATTCCATTGGTCACTCACACCGTTCGCGGCAGGTGCTGATTGGCTGAGAGCCTGTCACTAGCCCCTACACAGGTGTTCATTGGCTAAGAGTGTGTCACTAGGCGCTACACGGGTGTTAATTGGCTAAGAGTGCCGGAGCGGCCGGTCCCACATTGGGAGTTGTTGACGTGCCCGTGCTCACCGGCCCCCAGCCCGGTTTCCCGCCTCTTTTCTGGCTCCACTGTTCAGGGTCCTTGTTATGCAAACAGCGCTTGTTAAGCACGTAAAACCCTCAATTATGTCAAACTACTAAGGCAGGAGTGAAGCCTGCCAAACACATTTTCAATAACTTAAATAAACCTCCCAAATAGGTTTATAAGTTTAAACAAAACTTATACATTACCTATACAGTTTCAAAATACAGAACTATGTACATATCACCCCATTCTTCCCAGGATAATTAAAGATTCCATGTATATTAACACGAATCAGATGAACATACATAACACCAATGCAACTTAAGTTCCGCACATTGTACTGGATGCTACACAATCTCAAAATAAATATACTGATTGTGATTCAGTCTCACAGCATGAAACCTTAATTTACGTGCATACATGGAGGTATGTTTACTTACGTGCATACATGAAGGTATGTTTACTTACATGCTTATATATGAGCTAGTTGTCAAAGCAGTTATTAAAGTCAAAGAAAATTTAATCAAATGCAGGCAATTGAGACTAGACAGTGGTTCAGATGGCCAGGCAGCATGTGTCTGCTTTAGGGAGACTGGAATCGTTTTTAGATTGTGTTGATTTGCTCTCCAGTAACTATAGTGGCATCTTGGTCATATGGCATACACGTAGACACTTAAACTGAGACACTCCAGTTTAGATATGTTAATCTATAGATACATCCCAATAATGTATCTGAAAAACAAAGTTTAATCATTCCATATTCAAATAACATAATAAAGGAGGCAGTTGTAAAGCAGTACAAACACAGGTGCTATGCTTGGATATTATTCCTCCCTTGCACAGTATGCATTATGTTTTCATCTGGAAAAGCAAAACTTGAGTTTGAGTATATGAAACTCCAGGTGAGGGCTCATACACCTGTAAAAGAAGGACCTTGGCATGGCCTCCTACAAAAGAGTGAATGTCAGGGGTGGCTTTACTGGGCCAAGTGCCTAGCTCAATTGTGCTCTTAAAGACATTTTTGTCATGCAATGAAAGAGCTACTGAAGAGCCCTCCCTTCCTTACACCTCCCTCTAACAGCTCTGATAGCTCTGACCAGCTATGACCTCAAGTACATTGATTTACCTCCACAGCTCAATTTGGTTTAAAAAGGAACAACAGTAGAAAATCAAGCACTATGCAATTTCAAACTTTTACACCGTGAAAATATTCAGTCTCACTATTTTCCTAGAACGAATGTTGAACAGATTTGCCAAGTGCACGTTTCTTTCCTGAGGAAGGAATACAGTTCCAATGCAGACATTGGCTTTTGTCTGTTCTGATCCTAAAGCCACAGGAAACATTCAGTAATTACAAGCAACAGCCAACCTAGCACATCTGCACTATCTTTATTTAGCTCAGAAATGTCAAAAGGAAATGCTATATTTCCTTTTGTGTTACCAGGTTTGAACACTTCAGTTTGAGACTGAACAAGCAGCATCACACATCTTTAATCACAGAGCTACTAGAAAGCAGCTTACAAGTATTTTCAAATGAAAAAAAATGTATTACACTATGATTTGCATGCACGTGCAGCAGTCCTTAATGGTTTATTAAGGACTACCAAGCTTTAAGCCATTCTGCAAAATGAACCAGGTAATTATTTCTCTTGCTTAAAGAGATCATATCTGAATTTTTTTTTCAATAAATGCAAATAAAAATGTCCTATATTCTATTGGTTATAATGCGCTACTCTTGCACAAGGGAACAGTTAAATCAATGTTTCCACTGAAGTCATGCCAACTTCAGTAATGAAGTATTCCACTAGATGAGTAAGAGACACTGTGGATATTTTTTTTTTTCTTTTTTACATTAATATAAGTAAAGCCTGTTGGGTAATATTCTATCAGGCTTTTCCACGATGAAAATTAATAATATAAGCAGTTTTGATGAGACACTAAAGATGAGAAATTTTGTCAAATGGAAAACATTTTTGGAAATTTTAAGTACCTAGCAAACAAGAATTTAGAGAAAATGCCAAGTCATATGTGATTGCAATGATGCCATACTTGTATATCCTTGCATTTACTATGGCGTTTAAGAAATGCAACCTCTCAAAATGGATAGCACACAGTGAAAAATAATTCATTCTTCCTTCAAAATCCTGTTGCAAAACATGCTTCCTCTCTAGTTCAATTAAAACCATCCAAATCCACCTATTTCCTTTTTAAATTATTTGTTCATATGATTTATTTAACACTGAAATCTTATTTATACAGGGTTGTTCAGGTAATTTATTTATAACAGAGGTTATTTAACCGAACAGCAGTGAATTGTGCATGAGATCACCTGTGTCCGTAGAGAGCTCAACTGAAATCACCCAGATTCCACCCAAATGCAATGAATATTTGAGCTGTGACCTTAATCATGAGACTTAACTTCTCCTTTTAAAGGGGGGTTAAAAGAGGGGTCAGATACAGAGAGTGCCACCAGTTATACCATGTTCACCATAGATGTGCATTGCCTGTTTGTTGTTTTCAAGGTACAGATTTGTTAACTCACATCACTTACACTAAAAATTTTGTTATGGGCAAAAGGAACACACCTTATATGCAAACTTAAGAATTTATTGTCAGTTTAATTAGTCTTAACAGCCTGATCCATTATTTTTTATAATAATCACAATAACACTAAGATTTTATTACATACATAATACAGTGTAAAATGCAGTATAATGTATTACATATGTAGAATTATACGTATAGTTTAAATGATATATATCCAAACTTTCATGGCGGCCTTTGAAGTTTTGCTCACCTTCTTAAGGTCAAAAGCTTGCAGTGGGGGGGGGAGAGGTGGATGAAGATGCACAAAGAAGGGGAGTCTTCAGTATCCAGGTTAAAGTAGGTAATAGTCACCTGGTCATTAGGTAATTGGTGCTGCAAGCTCAAATAAATCTTCAGGAAGGCCAAGACAAAGCCTAGCTGAAAGCCTGTGGTTGTTACAAGCAAGAAATTTACTAGGCTACAGGGTTACATATGCCCTCTGAAAAGACAAAGATAAACTTAACTGGTGGTTTCTAGGATTGAAAAATTCAGCGACAGATTTCTATAGCAAAAGTAGATCTGGAATCTACCTCTGAACACCATATGTGAGATAAAGCTGTCAGAATAACATACTTGAAGTTAAGCTACTGAGGTTGAGTTATGCATCCATGTAAGATCAAAGAAATGAGATAAAAGTCACGCCTGCCTACTGATATACACACAAGGATGTATTTGTACACCCAATTCTCTATGTTATAACTTCAGAGTAACAAGCTGCGTGTGTATAATATTTACAAACACATACCTGTCTTTCCCTAACCCTTCCTGGCCCATCTGCTCAGCTGAACAATCCAACAGACCAAATCCCAAAGGAAATGTCTAAAACAGGATTTTGAATCCCGGCTTCAGAAATCTCAAATAAGGCTTGCGCTTCTAATCTTCTATTTGGTCTTATATAGTGACCACAAACACAAAACAATTAATTTTACTGCAAGATGCCACCTGAATGATGTAAAAGTCTTCATTCTACAGTGTGACGGGCAAGATCTACAATTTTCCATGCAAGGCTTTTCTCATCTTGATCGCTGTATGTTGTTGACACCATTATTGACTTCTTCCATATGAGTAGGTACTTCCTGCAGTTTGCATCACCTTCCACCTATGTCCATCTCTATTTTCATTGCTTACATATAAAATTTTAAAACAAGCCCATACTAGGTTAGATTTGTGATTAAAATATTTATGAATATTGCATAGATGCCATGGGAACCAAGAAGAGAAGCTGTGATTTGTGTATCCACCAGGTTGCTAAGCAAAGAAGCATCTTTTTCATTACAGGCTGCATGACTGCAGGAAAGCTTTAGGGAAGATGCAATCTCTATAGAAAGGAAAGCCATAGGTTGTCAAGTAAGAATAACTAAGTCAGATGAAAGCTTTCTGTTTAACTGCAGGGAAAGTCTGGTTAAAAAAAAAAAAAAAAAAAAAAAAAAA
>WHYT01015907.1:16356-55308 GCA_009806455.1 Tetrax tetrax
CTCAGAACTCTTTCTTTTTTTCCTTCTTTTTTTTTTTTTCTTGTGAAGCGGAACTGTGTGTTAAGGGCATTCCAGCAAGACTGTGAAATAAGAACTTCAGCAACCTTAGAAATGCAATCATTTCTGCTAATGAAATGTCCCAGATCCTTAAGTTTCTCCAGGACTGTCAACTGTTTATTTATTATTCTATATTATTTTTAAGAATAAATGGATCCTAGATGGCTGTTTTTCTATATGCATCTCTCTCACCATTATCCAGTATTGTATCCTTTTACAGAATTATTTTACATAGACTATTTCTTACTACTGACTGATGGTATATCTCTTGCCAATTCCAGATACTTCAATTCAGAAGCAAGTTGTAGATCTATATTTTGTCCTCTCTCCCCCTTTTTTTCCCTTTGATGACAAAGAGGTTTTTATTAAAAACAAACATATAATGACTGGGAAACCCTTACACATTGATGAAAAAGACAAAGTAATCTTAGTGCTTTCAAATAATTTCTTTTTAAAAAAATCAATATCCATAGGAACTGGATAGTTTATGGAACTGGTGATAGGATGTGAAGACTTCTATCAGTATTCAGATCCAGCCTTTCTACTGAAAGTAGAAGCTTATTTAGTAGATCACCACGCCAATGAGTGTGTGTTATTGAATGTTTATTGATGTGAATTCAGTTCCTCACGAAACAAAAGCAGTGCCACTGAAATACAAACATAGTTGACGTATCATTTGGTATCACTATTCAGGAGGCCAAAGGCAGTTGTCCTCTTTGTTGAGAGCATTATATTAATGAATGTTACACTATATTTGTTTGGTCTGTAAAGGACATAGATTTTTGTTGCTTTCCCTCTAGTAAGCTATGTGAAAATTAACTTCACTTATTTCCTAAAAATAATTTTAAAACTGATTAATATACTCCAATTAGATAGCACACATTTATCCTCTGTGATCTTCCTTATATAACTAAAATATCACTCGACTTTCAGCACATTTTTACTTCAGGGCAACTGTGATAAATACACAGACACAATCAGTATTCATAGGTAACACCTGAATACATAAAGATCTTCTGATCTATAAAACAACAGCAAAGCATTAACACATTAATTCTCACAACATCCTGCAGAGAAACAAAGTCAAAAAAGTATTACTATGCCCATTTCACAGACAACAGAAAGACCAGGCATTTGCAGGTGCAGTGTCCTCAGGGTCACAAAGTAGAAATAATAATGATAAATCAGCATTTTCTTCCTGTCAAGATTTAGTTAAACATGATGTCTCCCTTCTCTAAGCTGTAAACAAACAGTCCTCCACGTGCACTCAGAAAATGAGTCAAAGAGAAGTAGCAATACAGTCCTAAAACATCTGAGGAAAAATAGGGCGATAGTGTAACCCGTAGCCTGATACAGTCAGAGTCCTTGAAGGTTATTGCCTCAAAAGGTGCTGGAAAAAAACCAAAGAACAGGTGTTTTTCCTGATGGGAATAAGAATGAAATCCAATATTTGTTTCTGTTTTCTTAGTAACCCTTACTTCCATTATTTTTGGTGTCCAATCTCGATAACCCTAAATATTCTGAAAGTCAGCTATGCTAGAAATGTCAAGCAGTGATTCAAAATATGTTCACTATTAATTCAGCAGCAACTGACAAACACATACAAAATTCAGGATTCAGACAGTTTGTCTCAGAATTTGGTCTTATCTGAAATAATAGAAATCATGTTTGCCAGACTCTTCTAACATTTTAAGCAAGTAGAATTCAGAGTGTGAACGTATGCCAAAACCCAGTCTCAGCTATGTGTATTCTGATGTATTAAAAAGTTTATTAAAAAAAAAACATTTGATTGCATGTGTTCTCCATTACATACATAAGCACTCTACAATGACATAAATTAAACACTTGCCAGACTGTAAGGCATAAAGATTCTTCTTTATGAACCAAACATGCATTTAGCCAGGCCTGACCATCACCAGCAGTTGTTCCCTGAATTGTGGTCAGCAAAGCATGGTAAATAGTCCTTACCTTGCCATAACCTACCACGACATCAGCTCTGGGTCTCTACCCGCAGCACAGCTCTGCAATCCCTCCCTCACCACATACACTGACACGCCACATATGTCCTCTGGGCTCAGAAAGCCTCGCATCAAGTCCTGCTTCTATATGATGGTCTGGTGAAAGGGAAGAGTTAGGAAACAAATGATGTGGAATAAACACAACTGCAGAAGAAACTGATAGTTATCTAAATCTCTGTGCTTGAGACTCTGACAGGCTCACTCCATTATTAGAACATGTTAATTAGTATATGGTCTCTGGTTTTCCCTCTGTTGCGCTTCTTCACACACAGGAAAAAAAAAGTTGAAAGTGATAATTCACCTTATAAATTAACACATACACAATGGGGAAGCGTTGCTTTACTATTTTCAGTTTTACTAACTTCAGAACACTTAAAAAAAAAACCCCTAGCCTCGTAGCTATGTGAAATTATCAGCCAGTAAGAATCTTGTATCAAATATCACAGTCATATGTGTTGATGAACAGTTTTTCATTTTGATGCAGCTATGGAGCTGGTAATCAAGAAAGTGCTTAGCAAGATTTTCATACTTGCACTGAATTCCAACAGAGACAGGAGATGTCTGACAAGAGATGAACCGAGAAGAAAGAAGATGGAAGAAAGGAAATTCTTGCTGATCAGTAAATCAGAAGCCCTGAGCTAAGCACGTAGAGAAAAACCTCGCCTTAGGAATGCCAAGCAGTTCTGAAATCTCTCCTGCACAGCTAAAATCCTGACCTGCATGACACTGGAATGGAAACAGAAGGAAGGAGAAGTGATGGCTTTACTTCTCAAGGTAGAAGAGAATTATTCAGAAGTATTTGTGAGCCAGCCATATGTGCCTACCAAATGTATCTTTTGGCTCTAGCAGGGCATCAAGGAGGACTGTGCCCTGCAGAGAATCCCAAAATGGGGGCAAAGAGACCTTGCCTGGGGGATGTGGGACCTGGATAGGCTCTACCTGGCCAACACCACCTGATACAAAAAATGACATCAGCATATTTTATGCAAATAGAAGTCTGAAATATATGATTGTACACTGAGAGAGCCTTTCTATAAAAAAAAAAACCACCAAAAAACAACACACACACACAAAAAAAAAACCAACCAAAAAAAACCAACCCAAGTGTTCAGCGTTTTCTAGATTTTGATTGGTGACATTGTAACACTGGGGGACCCTTCGGAAGCAGTTGCCACTAACTACAGAGAGATGATGACACTGATAATATGCTGTCTTTGCTGTAAATATCACCCTTTGTTCCTCAAAATACAGGGCTGCTATCTACATGTTTGTTGCAGCCAAGGTTCAGTTTCTCCCGTAGGTCAGAGCAGAAGATTACTTAATTACATACTTTTATGACAGAAGAATCAATGATTCACATCTGCCTTCGTAACAAAATATATCTGCCTTTCATCTAGCTCTATTAATTGCATCAAGTACGCATAGTCTGTATGCTAGTATGAATGAAAAGTACATCATTTCTAATACAAACAATAGAGTAAAGAAATTAGTCATTTTTAAATTGAAAAGTTAGGACACTGTTCTGCTTAATGATTTGCAATGTGTGTTCATATCACAGCTGATTGTCAACATGATACCACATTACTTTTCTATTACCACAAATACGAAACCAGTCCTTAACCTCAATACAGATAAAAACCTAATAATAAATCTAGGTCCTGTTGTCTCTCTAAAACAGCCCCAAGATTACTTCTGACATTCATTCCCTTTGAGAAACTTCAAATACTAAATTTTAGAAGCCAGTATAAAATGCCTAACACTTTTCAAATAAAAAATTGAATTGGAGGAAAGTTTAATATGACAGGTTCTTTGTCTGCAGGCTTGCAAAGTTCAGGAGCATGCTAGCTGTTAATATATGAGAAGTCAGTTGTTCTGTACCACTCAATAGAAACCATAAACCAAAAAGGAGTTCAGAGGTATCAAAGCAGCTGCCCAAGGCCCCAGAGACACACCAAACTCTCAAGAGATCCCCCTCCTGAGCTTCTGTGAGGACAGAAAAGTGTCCAAGCTGTTGGCTCTAGCTATGAACCATAGCTTCCTGAATCACCAGCCTTGGGCCAGTAGCTCCCACCCCAACAGTGCCAGGAAGGAAACTCACTGGATCAACTTCAGGCTTTGCTATCCCTAGGAGTCCCACCTTCAACTTTTTTTCAGAAATTGTCAAGTACAACTTCATCTCTTATAGACTCTCGTGTCTTTGGAAACAAAATATTCTCATCTCATAAAATTTAAAGTTATCCAGAACAAAAATATCTCAACATTACAGATGTGCCTTGTTTATGTACCAGTAAAGAGCTTGTGCTACTTCTAACAAAGAAGGTATGCAAGTTATACACATGCATCTTTTCCAACATTAAACTTATTGTGTGAAGGGGCATGAAAATGTGGATAATATGAAGTATAAGACTGGAGAAATGACAAGGAAGCACATGCTATATGGCCACCTTCTCTCATCTGAAGGTTCAGGTGGATATTCAATTGCCACAAATTGATCTGCTAGCTAACAAATATTTGGACAGTAACCAGGTGGACATTTACCTAAATGTTATTTTATGGATCTTTAAGCCTATGCTTTAAGAGTATTGCTGAACAGAAGCAGCAGCATCTCCTTGATCATGCAAAGTCAAATCAAATAAGTTACTGAGGAATAGCCCTTTTCTTCACTTTTACTGTGTTTAAAATCTGTTAACACTGGGTCCTACACAAGACACCATGGAGTTCACAATGAGAAGTTTCTTCTCTGAAAATAGTTGATGCCAAAACAGATTTTATTTTTTTTTTAAACCTGGGAGCAATCTGCTGCTTTTTCTTTCCAAACACTTATTTTGTGGCAGCTGTGGTAAGCAGCTGAGCGATCTCATCTGTTGTCAGAGGAGCTCCATTTCTACAGAGAGTCACTACTTTTTTGTGTTATGCAGCTAGAGGATTGGAGTATAAATTCACCATTAGACACGGGAATAACAGTAAACAAAATACTCAGCCAGACAAGTTAGCATGTTGTCAAAACTGAGGGACAGTATCAACAATATTTCCAATGTCACTGGTCTCTACACTGCCCAGACCAGTATCCCTCAGCATTTTATTCTAATTTAAAAAAAAATAACAGCAACATAGAAGATAATTTATGTGATGTACAAGCTGGTTTGAAATTACTAGAAATTGAAACAGTTTTCATTGAAAGGGAATACCATTCAAAATTCAGTTAATGCCTTCAAAAGGTCAAAGACTATGCATGGTTAGTTTCACAGTACCAGAACCCTATTTCACACCAGATACAGTCTGACTTCATTTAAACATCACTACGCTAAGACAGCAAGAATTATATCACCAGGGACATTAGCTTTGCCCCTTGACGTTCTCCACAGGTGTTTGTACTGCAGTGGCTGTAACCGTCTCAGAACTGAACCGTGAATCAACAGGAAGGTTTGAGTGCGCAGGGTACAGATTCAGCAAGTGGAATTTTGTGAAGAGGAGTTAAGCTAGGGACGAAAAAAGGCAGCTGTAACTCAGAGGAGGCAAAATAGAAGAATATGAGGAAAGAAATAAGTTAATTAAGAGGAATTGAGCCAGTTAGTATAGCATGAAAATGAAGCCAATTCACTATTCTATGGGGAGCCAATGCAAACAGATGATGGATGTGATATGCTGCTCCCATGCTGCTGAGAAAGTGTGTTGCAGTGTTCCATGCTTCTAAGGACTTGAGTCTATGTATCCATCATAGGGCATTGGTGTAGTTCACAGAGAAAAAAAAATTGGAGGCTTATATTGCTATCATTATCCATAAGAACAGGATGGAGTCTCAGACTACTGAAAATGGTGGCAGATTTTGATTTGTGGAGTCACTATCAGCAGGGATTTCAAAAGCATTACTGAAACTACAAAGAAAGGGATGAATAATACATCTGTTGGAAATTACACTTGTGGGGAGATCAAAATTATTCATCAATTTGGAAAGCATGGAGGGTTAAATATTATGACAATTTATTTTGACATTCTCTAGAAGAAATAGTTTCAATATTTTCAAAATAGGCACATTCTGACTTTGCATTTTGAAATAGCATATTTGTTTTGAAATTGACACAACATTGTTCTGGATTTAACAAAAATGTTTCAGGTTGGCAAAGAATAAAATTTTCTTCCTGCTGAGAAAAGAAAACAAACTATTAAAGTCATTGAAAGTTGTTTCGGCTTGTTATAAGCATTGCCTCCAGAATGTTTAGTGCTGCCACTAAACTTTCAAGATGATGACAAACTATATCATTCCTACAGGTCTTTGAAAAAGAGGGAGGGAAAGCAACTGGAGATGCATGCCTTTCAAAGATACTGGTTCTGAGGTTTGTTTTTCCTTGACAACTACCCACTGCAGAATAAATTTGAGTTCCTATGTTGTAAACCCAAGATAAGCAGATTCATATCACCTAGTGCACTGTACAGCTGCTTCTCCCTCTGTACATTTGCCCCTGTCATTTAGCTCCCCATATACTCCATAATGGTCAGACTGGCTCCTTCCAAAGGGATGTAAACCACTACATACCTCGTGGGGGGATTTCAGTTACACAGCAAGGCTCTTTCTGCTTCTCAGTCTAAATAGTTTGTGGCAGTTTCATTTAAAAGAATCACAGAGCTTTATATTAAGTTACATACAACATGGAATAATGCAGTCAATACAGCAGTTGAGGTCCTCTTTGTGTGTTAAATTCAATTTATTCTTACAATGTCTCCACCATTTCAGTTTTTACTGTGCTGCAGACTTAAGCATTAACAATGTATGAAGTTTATTTTAGAGGCTGTCAGGAGCAGAGACCTGGAGAATCTGGACAGGTAAAGGGCAGTTACGTGAAGCTCTGCTTGCCTAGAGACACAAAAAGTGATTTGGGGTTAACAGGAAAAGTAAATTGAATCCAGTAAAATAACTGGCAATGCAACTTAGACTGTAAAGGCTAGTTGTGCAGTGGGAACTGCCATCTCAAAGTCATAGACTACATGGAGCCCTTAATATTACAAATGGCTCACAAAAATAGTTCTCAAGAAGCCAAGGATTCTGGCTTAAGGAAAAGTTAAGTTTTTTAAAGACTAAAGGCTAGGTTCTATACTACTTTCATTGGCTCAAGCCAGGTAAAGGAAGAGCACGAGTTGAGGTAGGTCTCCATCACTTTGCAGTATTTGGTTTTGGAGGTCTGTCAAAGAAACTGAAGCTTAACTCAGTGCGCCCATACAGTCTGAAAGAATGACAGTACTTTGATACAGCCACTTTCCCCTCCAGACTCCTAGCCAATCCCTTTCCATGGTCATCAGAACAAGTGGCACAGCTGCTCATGCCGCTCTTGAACACCTGAATGCCATGGCCCCCATGCAGCATCAAAATGGGGCTTTAATAAATATGAATAATTTATCCTAACACTGCAGCAAGTCTCTCTTTAAAAAGGAAAGGTTATGAGCCAGTTTCCCCCGCTATGTATGGCACTGCACAGACCTAAAAGATCTGTAGTCTGCAGAATCTTAAAAACAGTGCATTTAGTTAGAAAGAGATATGAGGACAAACATGATGCTATGTCTAACAGAAATGATGAAAATGAATCCAGGTAGACTCCTGTTCCCTTTTCCATTAGGAAGACTTGATTAAGTTAAGAACCAGCAAATGTAAAGTACACAGAAGACATCCTCTGTATTCAGACTAATGTGTGGAACTCACAGACGCCGCTGAGTTTTTGTGGAATTAAATAGCTTAGGAAGCTTTAAACACAAGTCAGACATTAACAAACAAGCACAACATCTGTAATTTCCATACCAAGGATGAAAATTACAAGGAACGTCAATCATCTGGCTTGAAACAAATCAACCAGTCAGCAGATGCTCCCAGGAGATATGTTTCTTCACAGAGGAGGAAAAAACCAGAAGTAAAAGATCTTCATTTGAATTGCAAGCACTGGATGCTCACCACTGATAGAAACACAATCCTAGAATATATAGACATTTTTCTGTTTTAACAGGTAAGCACTTTGTATCAGAAAGTTATTCTTATTTCACGCTAACTTTAATAGCACTGTTGTCCAGAGGGTTATTCATGCTCCACAGCACCATGAAAACAGAATTTAGCCCTTGGTGCTTTTCCTGGAAAGCTTCAGTGTCAACACAAGCATTCTTGTATTGAATCCTGATGGGCTAGCAGTCCCCCACTTCATCCAGTTTGGAGTCATGATTCTGCTTCCATTCGTGCAATTTTTAGAGCCGTGGCTTGTTTCATGTATCAGCATATATCTGTATCAGAATAAATAACTATTGCCTGAAACCAAAACCCTATCATTCACCATCTCTTTCTTACATACAGACTCTTACAACTCATCCTCTCCCCCTTCGTCACACTATTTGCTTTCTTTCCCACGATATATGTTTTCTTTCTCACATTTTAGCCTCACTTCTCCTTTCTGTGCTCGTTTTGGCTAGGGTAGAGTTAATTTTCTTCATAGCAACTAGTATGTGGCTATGTTTTGGATTTGGGCTGCAAACAGTGTTGATAATACAGGGACTTACTGCAGAGCAGTGCTTACACAGAGTCAAGGCTTTTTCTGCTTCTCACACCGCCCCACCAGCGAGGAGGCTGGTGGAGCACAGGAAGTTGGGAGGAAGCACAGTTGGGACAGCTGACCCCAGCTGACCCCAGGGATATCCCATACCATGTGATGGGTATATAAACGAGGGGGACAGTTGTCTCGGGAGGTTGCTGCTCTGGCACAAGCTGGACATCGGTCAGCAGGTAGTGAGCACTTACACTGTGCATCACTTGTTTTGTATATTCTTTTATTATTATTATTATTGTATCTTACTTTGCTGTGCCATTAATCTGTCTATTTATCAACTCATGAGTTTTCCCTTTTGTTTTCAATTCTTTTCCCCATCCAACTAGTGGCGGGGGGTAGGAGTAAGCAGGAGGTTAAACCATTACATTTCTTAGCCTTTTATCTTTCCTGCTTCTTAATTCTGCCTACATCTGTCCACAACTGCAACTCTTACTCTGCTGGAGTAGCAGGTTGTGCAACTACCTAAGTCTTCCCATCTAAGAAGTTTTTTCTACAAGCATAATGGCAAACAGAAATAAAGAAATCAGTCATACTTGGACAACAGAGCTCTCAAGAGACATTATTGTGCTCTATCATCCTCTATTTCTATTCTTATACTTACCAAAGAGACAGTGGCAAGTTTCTCATGAAGACTTTAAACTCTCCATTCCCATTCTGGGCTCATTTAACATACATTGTAATCACACTGCTGAGACAAATTCATTTGTAACGCATGCAAATTAACACATCTAATTTTGTACTCTAGGTGTTCCACTGTAAATCAGTCTGGGCACTGGCCTTAGCAGCAGTTCTTTCAATAGACTTCAGCGTCTGGTTTGTTTGCTTACATTATTTCACCTCTTAGTAAGTCCTCACATTTACTTATTTCGCAACTCTGAAAATGATCAGCTGCCAGCCTGCAAAGTCAGAACACTTGCCTAGTTTTACCCTTTATACCACTGCCTATCCTCAGAATTTAGTTTTAAAACTTTGATTATAACATGTGAGACCAGATCCAAGTCAGTTACCTTCACAGTGTTTCAGGTTTGTAAAGTTAATAGTGGTTAATGTAACAAATGCTTCATACTGTATTTTTAATTGCAATAGTGATGCTAGGTCCCATCAAGAACAACGGAAAACAATAAAGGGGCCAGTCTTACAGACCTGCATAGCTACTTTTGAGGTTGGGGCATCCTCTTTTTTTTTTGACTGCTATTGCACATCCACAAGCAAAACCAGGATACATATTCCTAAATTGTTAGGTTTATTTTGTTATGGCTTTGGGTGACACTTCCAAAAAAGTATTTAAAAAATCAATCTGCTTAACATAATAGGAGCAAACAGACAAGGCAGAAGAGTTGTTACATTAACCTGTTCCCCCAAGTATCTCTGTAATATGAATAGGATTTGCAAGAGCACGTTTTGCTTATCTTCATGTCTGATTAAGAAAATGCTAAAATATTTCCTGACTTCACACAGTGGGGACTTTTTACTACAAAAAATAAAAGTCCCATAATGATAGCAGGTGCTGAAGAGGTCAGTATGTTAATTGGCAGGGAAGTCTTGAGACTCAGGTAAATGTGGATAGGAAGACCAAGAAAGGATGGATGAAGATGCAAGGAACAAGATGCAGCATGCAAAGAATGACTAAAGAATGCAAATAATATATAATAATAAGGAAGTAGATAAAAGTGGGTATTCAGAGATGTATTAGAGGAAGAGGAGAGAAAAATTAGATATTTTCCATTAGAAATAGCAACTTACAATGACTCAACCTGCTGTGAGAAATCAGCAGAAACCATAACTGGAGTCACGTTCAGGTTTTTTCTGCATACAGAAATGCTTAAATCTGACCTATTATGCAACTTTCCTAATCCTCACGTTAACATGCAAGAGCTGATATTCAGCTTTTTCTTAGCAAGGCCTTCTTTGGATTAAAACCAAATAATTCAGTTTTGTTCAGTAAAGCAGAAAACTAACACATTCCATTTCCACCAAACTAGACAACAGTAGTATATTTTTCTTTCTAATTCTGACTTGCATTGCACCCCTCTAGTCTTTGAGGGTAAGAGGGCCAGGAGGAAGAGTCTTCAGCTTACTCTTCCCCAGAATGAATAAATACAGCCAAACGACCAGCATGGAAAATAACTCCACAAGCCCTAGGTACCAAAACTTACCCAAAATAGCTCACAGTGAATAATGCATTCAGTTTAAAGTCAGTTAAAATAAGTGCCAGGTCAGTTATCAGGCAACAGTGAATTTGCAAGGCTTTGAAACAAAATTCTTTTTTTTGATTCTCCCTCTCTGAGGTACAAATAACTGAACTAAGATGCAGATAGTAATGACTGAAGTGAAGTATGGGCAAGAGCTGGCCAGTTCTGCAGTCTTTCAGTACTACAACAAAACAGACTTGTGGTGCTGAAGAGGCAATAGTAACATGAAAAAGCCAGCTCTGACTTTGTGAAACAAGTTCTCGACTTCATGTCAGGTCCTAAATCACCACTATGCCTCAGAAATGGAAAGGATTTGTCTTGGCTGAAAATTTCAGTAGAACAACAACAGACTAACAATCTACCACCATGGACCAGTTGCCTTGATTCCAGTTTAATTTCAACTTTAGAAATATTATGTATTTGGCTGTCAGATTACAACCTTTGCATGACCTAAAACTTCCACATTTTATGTTCATACAGTTGCTTCAGGGCTAGCCTCCCTCTAGATGAATTCATCTCCTCAGACCACCAAACATGCTGGGTGCATTTTCCAGCCTTGAAAAAGTACCAGAGGTTCTCCAACAAGGCCATTAGGTTGAAGACATTTATTAAAGGAAAGAGAAAAATGAATGAAAATCAGGAAGTATATGGAAATATATGGTCTTTCTCTGCAACATTGTACTCTGCACTTTGTCTTATCTTCTCTGGTCAATGAGCCAAAGGCTTTAACAAGCAGTAAATTGCTGCACTGAAAATGCAGCCAGCCGATTATTCACATGAGCTCTAAAGCTTTTCAGTCACTGCTTTCCAGGATTCAGTAGAAAGATGTTTAAATTGCAGCCTAAATTATTTTTTCCTTGATGTGCTTGTCCCTGTCAAGACATGTGTTGTTTGTATGAACCCAGCTCAGGCAATTCGGATTACCTTCAGTCAATACCTTTCCCCTAATGGCAACATTTTCTAGTGATCCAAGATCTAGAACTGTTATTAACAGTGATATGATTTCTTTTCATATTGGAGCAGGAAAAAAATGTTTTTATACCAAAGCTTAGCATGAAACAGGGAAACAATTATTCTTTAATAATAATAAAATGAGTAAAGTATTCCGGAAAAGATTCATCTTTAATTTCAGTTTTCCCTGAAAAAACAGGTGATTAATTTGCCTCAACAGATAACAATCAGAAATTGAACTGTTTCACTTTTTCACTGTTGGAAGACTTTGCAGAAAATTTAAAGGTACATTATTTCTGCCGAGGTTGTTCCTTCCTTGCATTCTGTTGGACATTACTTGCTTAGGTAACCCTCCCCGTAGAATGCACGTCAAGACAATTGGAAAATGCTGAACCAAGTCTTAGCTTTCCTTTGCTAAGTAAGAAGCATAAACTGCCTTACAATCATAGAAGTTTTAACCAGAAATCCATAAACAAGAGACTTTTTGTCCCTACATCATGAGGTTTAAGCATCACATTTTGTATTGTGCTGTAAGATACTTAGCTGTATACTTCTGTCTCCTCTCCTAGCCCAGTGACTTAAGCAAGTGAAAGATAGCATTACTTTGCCTTGATTATCAATTGCACTACACATTCAGAAGCAGAAAAAAATCCCAGTTCCTTTTCTCCCCTCAATACAATCAACCTTTATGAAAAAGGTACATGAATGACTACACCATTAAAAAGCGTACGTTACCTTCCAATAGGTTTTCACATCTCCTGTTTGTTAAATCAGCAACCTTTCATATCACTTTAAAAAGCTGTAGAAGTATTTACTTTATTAAAATATCTTAACTTATACACTTGTATTTTAGTAATCAACACTGCTTCCACTTTAATTAGTCTTACACATGTATTTAGGTTTCAGTAAAGTGTTGTATTTATTTTTTGTAATGTTTATATTAAAAATCCATAAAAAGACATCTATTATTCTTCCGAATAATAGTCTGGATATTGTTTTTCTTTCAAAGTCCTGTATAGAAATCAAAAAAAGTTATATATGAGCATTGTCCAAGAACAGAAGATACTCAAAGCTGTATCTAATCTAAATATTATCTTCTGTGAATTATTTCTTACCATAGATAGTCTGCAAGCACTCAAATACAGTTTAAACACATGTAGGTGGCCTACAGCCTTAAACCTCTATAAACCCGGTCCTTTCAGGAAGTCTTTGGATACACAGGTATGTAAGGACAGACAATTCTAAAGATCATATGGGAAAATCAACCCAGAAAGAAGGTTGTGATAAAGGGTTTGGGCTTTTTCCTGTGTCTTCAAGCTGTTGGAGACCTACTATTTCATGTCTGTCATTACACGACCTCTCTTGGACAATCTAGGGCAGGAATTTACATGGACTACTAGGACACAATCTCACACTTGTTAATGATGTGATCTATTTCCTCTAAAGTGGATTCACTTTACCAAGCACCATACTGGCAACTATATGTTAAAGTCTTCTGTGAAGAACTAGGAATAACAGAGATCATGGCTGAAATTTACTATTTTGTACCTATTTTTTGTTACATAAAGCAGAAACTATCCCATTTCTAATTACAATAAAATTGAGCAACGTTTCAAAAGCAACAATATCTCATCTACAGCTTTTGAAAATGTCAACCTCATTAAAAACACTGAGTGTATCCACAGAAATATCTAAGGGTTAATATACATGCTTTTAAAACTAATTCTGCATGCCCATATGAAAGAGAGAGGTTTGATTATATCCAAAACCTAGTTTAGCTCATGTCACAGAAGGGAAAAGGAAGTGAAAAGATTTTTTTAAAATTGCCCACTTTGATACCTAAATCGCATTTTACCATCAAAACCAATAGTTAGATTTCTTGTATTTTCTTGTCTCTGTCTCTGAATAAGCGAACATTGGTCCTGTTGTTAATGTCAGCACAGAAGTGCTCTCTAAAATCCCAGCTAAGTAAACCTCAATCTTACATCTAATGCATCATCACTATCAACAAGCAGCAGCCATGGAATGGCTATTAGTGAGCTCTAAAAGCAGACTACAGAGAAACTCAAATTAAATGCAGTTCTGCTCTAATAGGTCTATTTAATTGGCACTTGACATATAATCCCATTTTATTGTGGATTGATTTTATTTTAGATTAGAGGGTAAACAAAACATACTTGTTCATGGTCTTCTTGTCTCATGTAATGCTGTTTCCATCCACACTGATTACAAATTCTCATCATAGTTAACAGGCGCAAGACTGCAACTACAGATTGAACCGTGAATTAATAAGGAATACAAATTTGTATAGACTGACATGTGCTGAGGTCCCGGACTTTAAAATTAGCAATGTATCCTATTACCAGCCTTGATAACATTCAAGAAATGGGCTGATGTTGCCAGGTGAGACTATCTTCATTGACAATATTTTGCTTAACTGCCAACTTCAGTTAGACCTTGAAAGTATTTGAACATTAAGCATGAATTATTTCAGCATTTCACAGAATCTACCTGAATTTTAGTCCAGAAATTTGAGACTAAACCCACTTAAACCTCTGATTACATCTAAACATTTATTTAAATACAGATTCTTCCACTAACTTGGAGTGACAGTAGCAACAGACTCATTAGTAACAGTCATTCTGAGCATCTTTAGCCCTGGAGGCACTAGACAGATAAAACAGTTCTCTTCCTGCTCTAAACAGCATGAAAAGTATATCTTTTGCTGCTTAAATGACTATCTTCCTATTTTTCACCATGCCACTCGTGTTATCTTTATTTTAGGTATTCCGCCAGCATGAGTTTTATCACTAGGACTATCCTCCCAAAAAAACAGCACATATACCATGTGCTAGTGGTTTGAGTTCTATCATATCCATTTGGCAATGCTGGATTACTACCAGTTTTCTTAACACCACATTTCTACTCATAGCAAGTTGGCCTAAAACACTATCATGAGCAACACTCTGTGATATCTACTATTTTTGCTAGATTTACAAGGCCCAAACCTATCCTAGATAATTTAGGCTAGCACAACGCAGGTGTGTTGTCCCGTGTCCGTCCCCTCATCCCGTGTTCCTCTCCCTCCCCCCCCGCACCCCGCCCCCGGAAAACATACTGGTGGCTTTTACTGATTTGTTTGTTATCTCTTACATACTTAAAAAATAGATAATTATGGTTTTTTGAAATGTGGTTAAACACATTGGCTCTGCAAAGCACTTCAGCTCTTTTGGAAGAACGTGAACATTTCTCGATTTTTCATAAACACGGGACAGCCCCTGTGGTAAATGACGATGTGCACTGGAGAGAGTACATCATCTTTCTTTCAGCTAATCTAACTTAAAAGAACAGTAACATCCTTTGATGGTCATCATCTTTATGAGAAACATCCCAATGTAGCAGCAGAATATTTTCAATCAATTTGTAGGTAATGCATGAGCTGCTGGCACCAGGAACTTCTCTGCGAGGAGGGGGCAGGCTGATATGGAAGGTATCTTTGCAGCCAGATATGGAGGTGGTAGTTGTGATACTCTGTATTAGTTATGATATTTGTGATGTCAGAACTAAATGAAAGAGAAATACCTCTCACCATGCTGTTGTGGCAGTGCAGCATATGTTTTCTGTGGTGGGTTAGAGACTCAATTTAGGGCAAATTATTTTAATTTATTGCCAATTAAAACAGATATGGATAGTGGGAAACAAAGATAAAAATTGAAACAATGGCTTTCTCTGTGGTGGCCTTCCTTCAGAAATTTACAAGATCATCCCTGAGGAGATACGTTGCCTTCACACTCCAGAAGTTGTGAATTGTTGCCGCTTTTCCAGTTTCTTTGTCTCTTCCCTGGCCCCTAGGGAGGTATCCCAGCTTCTGGGCTTCCTGACCTTCTAATTCCTGACTGTCAGCCCCAGTATCCCAGCATCTGAGCAATCAGGCAGCAATTCACTCACCTGGCTGGCAGACACAATCTTTCCATATATGTCAAAGTTTACTCAGGAATCATGGGATTTCTGCCTACGGAGTGACTTCTGTTACCTCCTTCTCCTGTTTCCTTGCCAAAGGACCAGTTTCCTGATCAGACTCTTTCTCCTCCCTTACTAACTGATGCTATGGACCTGTCAATTTCTGTTTCCAGTTTTTCTTTTTGACTATAGACGTGATTACTGTTGACAGGGTTTAAGTCCCTGTTTTAACCATGGTGACCTCAGATGCAGAGGCTCTCCTTCCTCTTCTTTGATGAAGCTGAAGAGAGGCTCAGTAGTCACAGTGCTAGGAACTCATGGGTCTCATTCAGGTAAGCAAGGTACTCTTCTGTCAAGCAATGCACCAATTCAATGGGATTACATATTTGTTCAGGCATAAAATCCCAGGATCTGGAAGATAACTGCCGTAGGCACCTGCCCAAATCCTCCCACACACCCTGTCACCAAGGGATTGACCTTAGCTCAGCTCAGCGATCCAGCCTATCCAGATCCCTCCGAAGGGCCTCCCTACCCTCAGGCAGATCAACACCACCACCCAACTTGGTGTCATCTGCAAACTTACTGAGGGTACACTCAACCCCCTCATCTAGGTCATCAATAAAGATATTGAACAAGATGGGCCCAAGTACCGACCCCTGGGGGACACCACTTGTAACAGGCAGCCAGCTGGACTTGACTCCATTAACTACTACCCGCTGGGCACGGCTCCCTAGCCAGTTCTTTATCCAAAGAAGGGTATACCTACCGAGTCCACGGGCAGCCAGTTTCCCTAGGAGAATACTGTGAGAGACCGTGTCAAAGGCTTTGCTGAAGTCCAGGTAGACCACATCAACAGCCTTTCCCTCATCCACCAGTCTGGTCACCCAATCGTAAAAGGAAATGAGGTTGGTCAAGCATGACCTGCCTTTCATGAATCCATGCTGGCTAGGCCTGATCCCCTGGATGCCACGCATATGCCGAGTGATCTCACCCAAGATGATCTGCTCCCTAACTTTCCCGGGTACTGAGGTCAGGCTGACAGGCCTGTAGTTCCCCGGATCCTCCTTACGGCCCTTCTTGTAGATGGGAGTCACATCAGCAAGCCTCCAATCCTCCGGGACTTCCCCAGATAACCAGGAGAGCTGGTAGATGGCCGAGAGCGGCTCAGCAATCACCTCTGCCAACTCCCTTAGCACCCTAGGATGGAGCCCACCCGGTCCCATGGACTTGTGGCAGTCCAGATGGAGAAGGAGCTCTCTAACTGTCTCCACCTGTACCACAGGGGGTGTATTCAGCCTGGCATCCCAGACTCCCAGATTAGGGCATAAAGTGCCCTGAGGATAGCTGATCTGCCTATTAAAGGCATTCCTATTTTAGGAATGTCTTTTTAAAAAAGATAAAAAGAAAAAAACAGATGTTCCTTATTGTCTGAAGAGAGGTGGAGAAATTGATTCTGAATTTATTCTGAACTGAGCGTACTCTATATTGCACCATGCCTAGATGAATATATTAGACTGTACAATATTATTATTATAAGATGTATGATATTAAACTATTTTACCATTAAGTAATTCAGCAACAACCAGCTGTTTGTTTAACAGTGTTTTTACCCAGCTGATCTCCATCTTTCCTACATTAGCTATGGGATTTGTGAATCCTCCAGGTTCATAGATCAACATGACGTGACATGTTTCTTTTTATGTCAAAGCATTTACAGTATATTTGCCAAAATTAATAGAAGGTTTTAAATAAGCCCCTCTCCTTATAGCACAGCTAGGTTGTTTATTTTTAATTTTCTTATGAGTACTGTCATTAAATTTTCCTCATAGCGGAGTCCTCTCTATTTTCCGTAAGCCAACTGAAGTGTTTTCTCCTGCAGCGTTCCCATTAGCCACAACAAATCTTTCTCTTGCTGCCTGTGCATGCTCTGACTCCATTTCAACACTGACTCATGACTGAGAAGAGATTAAGACTTTGACTCGACAGGTTATAATCCTCTGCCCGCAACGGGAATGCCTGCTGCCTACAGAGCAAAGCAGGGCCCTGCTATCTCATCACTGCCAGTCCGTGCCTAAGCAGGCGTGATGGCCCCATCTGATGTAATTCAGCTTGTCCTGATTAGATGGGGGGGGGAAATACACACAAATACAATTGAAGCATGGGAATTATTTTATTGGATTACTAATGCACTTGGAAAATCTATGACAACATTTATTAAATAAGTGGTGGGTCACGTGTGTAACCGGGCTCTCTTCATGACACAGGATGGAGGTTGGAAACTGCATCCTGGGAAGTGGTTTGAGCTTTTTGTGATTGCTGAACAGGCAGCATTTTTCTTGTTCTTTCCAAATCATCCTTACGATTCACAACGATCTTCCCTCTCTTTCTGAAACTTCATATTATTGCACAAATGCTAAGAACGGCGCCTGTTCTACAGAGCATGGCCAGTGCTTCAATATGTATTACAGTATATTGCAGACATTGAAAAAAAACTTTCCTTAAAAGAAAATACAGCAATACAGTTTCACAAAACACACCTCTTCCGTATTTTCTTATGTGCTTCGTTTCCTACCATCTGCTTTGCAGATAATACTCATGCTTGTGGAGCAGCTTGTGGGCTTTTGGCATTTCTATTGCAGATGCCTTGCTTCTTCCCTGTTAGAATGCCAAGCTTTTCTTCGATTTGAAAAACAACATACACAGGTTATACACTAGCTGACAAAGATGACACAGTGTAATTGAAGAATAAGGATTTCCCTAGGATACGGCTTAAAAAGCCTGGTAGGGCTACATTAGATCAAGTCGGTGGATACTAATTCTCAATTTATATTTCACTAGCATTAATTGCCATACTGAGGTAATGTAACCATCCAATTTAGAAAAAATGCCAGAAAAGTCCTGAAGATCATTGTAAAAGCACAGTTTTCATTAATAGGCTTCAGAGTGTGGAACTGCATGCCGCATTTTGCTTCCCAGAGGGCACAGCAGAGAGGAAGATAAAAAGAGATTTATGGCACTGATGCAACAGGAGGACCTTGCCTGGTGCCAGGGGACTCCCTGAAGCCACGCCATGACCCGGGCCACCCTGGGTACAGAGCACGGGCCATGTCATCTCTCAGCACAACATCTACAGAGCTGCCTCTCTGATCTGGCTTGGTGTTATTTCAGTAAATACAGCAAAGTATTATTACTGTTATTACTATTATTATTGTCATTATTTTCTAATTTTACCTGCTGAGTGGGAAAAATACTGATTTAATCATTTCTGTGACTATTCCTAGGACTTTCTCCCACACTGCTTTCCCTACATGGAGTTTTGTTTTCTTTGTTTCTGAGGCTTTTGCAGTGATGAGCTGCTTCGGAGAACTACAGAGCTACCTTTATTTAGCAGGGGACTTTGAATTAGGCAATTAAACTGGGCTGCTGTGGTTTGCCTTGCAGACTGGCAGTTTCCTCTTGCCTTTTTTCTTTTTTTCTTTTCAACCTTCATGTTGATTTTTGTGGCTCAAGCTCTGTATCCATGTCTGTGCTTGTCACCTGCCTTTGCATCTAGCAGTACAATGGTGTCTCCTGGAATTTTTTTTTCCTGGTCTTCCCCTCAGCAGAGGAGACCTTACTGCACAGAAGGGAAAGGCTGCATCACCATCCATTTGACCTGGAGGTTGCCTCAAGCTGGGCCTGGGGAGAAGGGGCAAAGAGTTGAGCTAGAAACAGGTGAAAAGGGGGAAAAAAAATACCAAAACTAGAAATAGGCTCTGAAATTTGGGAAATAATCCCAGGGCAGCTCTGTTTATAACTCATTGCTGATGCATTTCTGCAGATGTCCAAAAGGTCCTGCTCCCCCAGCACAGGTATGGGAAGGGTCACAGCAGAGCCGGGCTGGGGCACTTGTTGGGGCACCTCATGTCCGTGCTGTCTGTGGAGCCATGGGCAGCTTCAGATGCGCAAAGCACTACTTCCCCGCCATGCTCCAGCCATGCCTGCTGCATGCTGGCATGCCTGGAGGCCACGGGGTTGCAGGCAGGCGACAGCATGGCTGGCAGATGCCCCATCCCGGGAAACATTCAAGGCCAGGTTGGACGGGGCTCTGAGCAACCTGCTCTGGTTGGAGATGTCCCTGCTTCTTGCAGGGGGGTTGGACTAGATGGCCTTTAAAAGTCCCTTCCAACCCAAACCATTCCATGATTCTATGATCTCAGGTGGAGGGGAACCTGGCTTGCAATATCTGAACACCTGGACAGTACCTAAGGGCCACTTTCACAATGGGCTGGCACTAATCTAAATCCATTCGGTCCTCGGTTGTGTATTCTCACTACCACTGGTGCCAGCATGAACACTCCTGCAACTGCACAGTCATACAGACCAGGGACCCAATCCACCAGAAAACATCCTTTCCTTGGGTGAGGTAGGGAAGGAGGAAGGGCTTGACCCCAATACAGCTGATCTGGCTACATGAATACCCAGGAGGTAGCAAGTAGAGCTATTTGGGCAGGGAGCAGGAGAAGTGAGATGGCCATTTTGGAAGCAGCTGTGCTTAAGTCAATGGAAAATTATGGTTAAGTCATGTACGCAGGTAGCAAAATGTGTGCACCTCTTGTGTTTTTAGAACATAATGCTAGACCTCACCAAAATGAGGTTATGAATCATACTGTAATATATCATTAGCCAGTACAAGATCAATTCCAGTACTCATATACAAGATTCACTGTGAAATTCATAAGGGTAACAAGGCAGTCGCATTGATTGCCCCAAGGAAGTGCAGCATCTCCCTTTGTGGCTATTGAAGGACAGGACAAACACAGACAAGGTACCTTCCTGCTTCCCAGATCCCCTTTTCTGTGATTCCACAAAAAAAAAAACCAAAAACCCTTTGTCAAGGTATTCTAAACTAATATCAAAACCTAAATGTATTCAAATATATCAACATGCATCTCTGCCAAGCATCAAAGCCATCATTATGTTCTTCAATAGCTACAGCTTTGTTCCCATGCTTCACTCAGGATGTCCCACATGTTTGAGGCTTCACCAGCAGTGAGCGTTGCATAGAATCGAAGCAGCTACCTACTTCAAGCACCAGAAAAATCCTTTAAATCATTGTTCTTTCTGTCCTGAACTCTTAACATTTACTGAAATCTATAACTGAGACCCCAGGTCAAGGACAGCTTTAGGGTAAGTCCAGCAGAACTACTCCATTTATGGCAGCACGGTCCCTTGGCGAGTAGCGCACTCATGTCTTCCCGTGCTCACCATGACTTCTGACAACCACTGGAAACAGATGTTTGGATTTCCATAACACTTGTTCACTTCTCAGGTCCACTTCATCTACTCTCGTTAATAACAGAACAGGTTTGATTTGGAGCAAATTTAGCCTTTATAGCCAGCTAGGTCAAGGAAGTATCAAGTCTTTATTGATCGTCCTTTTGAGCTTTTTTTTCCCCCTTTTATTTAGCTGGGAACCATTTCACATGTGGAGGGCTTTTCTTACATTTACTGAGCACCAGAAATCAATCAGAGTGCGGGAAACAAAAATCTTGATGGTTCATCAATATTTCAGGCCCCGTCAACAACGCATTCAATTTTACTCAGAAAGGGATTGGAAATTTTGCTCAGTTTGCAGCTTTGGAGCGGAGCCAGCTCCCGTTCAACAAAACCAAAGTGTGGAGTAGGTGAGGGTGCCCACTGTCCCTTGCTGCCACCCATGCCAGCCCCATGTACAAGGCCACCCCTACCACCACCGAGGGCTGGTTTCACATGATTTTTTGCTTCTCCCGCACGTGATGTGGCAAAGGGCCCTGTTAATGTGGGCGATCTCAGCCTCTCTTGGAGACTTTGGGGCCAAGCTCTTGTCCTTTTGCCCTCACCCTGCTTACAGATGGCACCGACCATTGGGGGAGCAAAAATTCAGAGTCTTTACTGGGAATCTCTCCTTTCCTCAGGGCTGGCTTTTATGTTGCTGATTTATTTTTTACCTCAAAGACAACAAAACATTATCCAGAAAAACGGACTTCGTTTTCAGAAAAGACAAAGGCAGCAGTAAGTCAGGCATAACAGAATCAAGGACATTTACAAAGATATGAAAACTTATTTATTTGCAAGAGTGCTATAGCTTTCAGTTCTTTATTTTTTTTTATTCTTTTATTTGCAATATTGCAGCTTTATCTTTGCTTAATAAATGGTGAGCATTTCTGTGGCTTGGAGTACAGCAGCATTTTGAGGGCGTCTAAGGCAGACCCCAACAGGACCATAGCTTGTCCTCGTATTTTCTTCTCTGCAGAAGTTTTAATTTTCTAAAACCAAGCTCCCCAGTTTCTCTCGGTATTTTCCATGTGACTGTTTTATTTAAGGCTCAACAGTCTTCTACCCGTTGAAAGTGTACTAGATTGACTAATGGAACAAGTATCATGATTCTGGAAAAGTATTTCCAAAGCGTGTATATTCTTGTTCGGCTCACGGTGTTTCTCTCAGTGGGAGAGTTACTATGCTTAGACGAACATGTTATGTACCAGTTAGTCAGGTACCCTGGTGATTACACGTAGCTTTTTAAAGGAACATCATGCCTGTTTGTGCAGTTTTGACTTGCTTTTATGAGCTTTTTTGGCAGCTTGCTCTTTCTACTTGGTTTTTTCCCCCCAAACTGCACCATTGTTTTCAAGAGTCTTAGGAAATTAGATATGAATGTTTTGATTTTATTCTTCCCGATCAAAATTTATGCACTTCCCTCTCTATTTTTGCTTTGCTCCCATTCCAATGTGATTAATGGACAGCAACACAAAAATAAATCTTGCAATTACTGAAAATGCAGTTTAGGGCTACAGTTTCCAGAGATCAAAAAAAAAAGAATAACCCACGAAGAAATGGAGGTTTGATTTTTTTACTTTCTGGCAGGCAAAGCAATACACGGAGTCAAACATATAGTTAGCAGGCAGCTAAGATGGTAAGCCACAGCCTTCCAGAAGAGGCTGTGTACTGGTACTGCCCAGCAAAAGCCCGCGGAGGGATGCTTCCCGAGGTGACCACAGGGAAACCCTGTTCTCTGTTACGCTGTTACAGGCAGGACCCAACACAAGTTTTTTTCCACCGTGGCCATTTTGCATGGGTGGACAGGGGTGCACTCTGCTCCCCTAGTTTCTGCGTGCCTGGCGTGACTTTCTCTGCCTGCAGCTGCACTGGAGACCCCCTTGTCAGATGCGGGAGATGGGCTCGGCATCCACCCCACGCCGCGGCTCCCACCGGCCCCCTTCGCTCAGATGCAGCCTGGCCTCTGACACCTGGAAAGCTGCCCATGTTAAAAAAGCCTTTTTTTTGGCCCTCCCTGGGATAAACAGGGATCCAGACCTTTGAGGGTTAACTCCACACCCTGAAATTCCCTTATAATAACAGTGAGTATCACACGCAGATAAAATCTGCTGTGCTACCTCATTCTTTCCATCCCCCCCGGGAAGAGAGTATGAAAGCTGTCAGGGCTGGCACGCACGCAGTCCGAAGGCTGGTTCCCCCTACGGCATCCCCAGGCACGTCGTGCACACACCTTCCTAATGGACTAGAATTGGCTTAATTTGATCTTGACAAAATAAAATTAAGTAAGCGTAAAACCACTGAAGTTATTATAGAGGATGTCTTTCTGAATCATATTTAGCTTCATGCCACGCCAGGAGATAATCTCCAGCTAAATCCAGCCTCAACTGAAAAGAAATATGGAACTAATTCAGCTTAGTATACTTAGATCTCAACAGTGCAGTAGCTACAACTACTAACCACTCTTAAAAAACCTCCTCCTTTCCCAGGCCATTTTAGGAAGCTAAGCTGGGTGATCCCCCTCAAAATCGATTTCAACTTCCAGGTGCAGTTAACTTATTACGTTTTTAAAAATACCTTTTTCAGTGGTATTTTTAAAATACCAAACTAATATGATTTTTTTTAAATATTAAGCCACGTTTAGACTGCTTGTTCTGCTGCTTTCCCAGTTTGTTCAAGTTGATCATACAGAGATGGAAAACAGTTTTTTCTTTGTTGCAGAACAGCGAGATATAAGGGTATTCAACTGACAGCAGTTGTGATTAAATTGTGATTAAAATAAATTCACATTCAGATGTCAGATCAAATCCTGAGTAAGTGTAAAATCATTATAACCCTGTTGAATTCATTGAATTTCTGCCCATTTTCATCAGCTGAGGCTCTGACTAGAGCTGGACTCTTCTGAGTAATCTTCAGCTCTCTGTTACTTACAAAATTAGTCATTTGCTTCTCCAAGCATCTTGCAGTATTTCCTTACATCCATTTACGTAGAGCTGCTCTTCAATATTTCTTGTAGCTCGAACACGAAGGAGGGATCCTGCACCAATTCTTGCTGAATCAGGGCTCAGTGCATATACTACCAATCACTTTTCTCACAAGGGTGCTAAAAATAGCAGCTTCAGCCCATCCGAGCTTACTGGGAAATCTGTCAGCGAATTTCATGTTTCTATTATTACAAGACCAATTTTAGAACCAGAAAAAAAAAAAAAATCACAGCAGTCATAAAGCTCCAGAGTGTTTTAAAAGAATACAGGTGGAGATGGGTCAGCACTGCAAATACTTTCATGACAGAGTGTCGAACTTTCAGGGTGAGTTCACTTTTAACACGTTCGTATCATCTTGAATTGGCTTTCCACAAACATTTGGGCAATTAAAATGTTGATTGACAGCAGTGTTTACACTTCGTTTCTTATGAAGCTGCATATGCAAGTATTCACGGTTAACGAGCTTGGCATTAGCATTAGCAATTACTCTCGCTAGAAATGCTCGCACATTTCTGAGTTTAGGAGAGCAGGTAGGTGTCCGCCTAGATCCGTCCCTACTGCAGGCAGTATCGACGTGTGTGCTTACATCCCAAAGACTTCCTCCAGGCGCAGTTCTAAATTCATCTGTTGACGTGCGGGACCCCAGAACTGAAGCTGTAATGAGATTGGGGGAGGTGGAGGCTGGGTGCCATATGACTTACCGACTAGTAAGCTTAAATAGCTGACACCTTGCTATTGCCCAGGAACTTTAAAAAAACATTAACACAAATGGCTGAAAAACTTCTAATAATACATCCTGAGAGAAATCACAAGTTCTGGTAGATGTTCTGTAATTAAAGAGCATCCATTATTTAGTCACTTCTGTCAAATATCACTTTAAAATCAAACCAGTCTAGCACTTTGGGTTTTTTTTCAAGTGATCAAGCCCTTTTATACCAGACTATAGACACTCTGGTTAATAGCAGAAGATAAAGGAGTTCTGACACGTTCCTAAAAGAGAAAAGTGGAGAAAATTCCTCAACATCTATGTAGTAGTAAAAAATCAGGTAACTCCTAATGCCTTGGCTAGTTGTTGTGTTGAAGGGAAAGTCTGACTTAAGTGCACACACTCACCTCCTGGAATAATTCTCTGGGCTCTGTAGTCCCATTTCAACCGCGTTACGAAGGATGTCCCAAAGTCCCTCGCAGCACAGCGCAGGACAGCACAAGACTGAGATGTTCACAGCGGTGCCGCTGAACTGACTCACGCTTGAGAGGGCAGCAGGAAACCAGCCAGGATCTGAATAAATTTAAAATAATGTGGAGAAGTGGCTGATTTCAGTTGGGAACTGAAGTAAAAATAGAATTAAACTCTAATAACTTGTCGCGCCTGTGAAATTTGAAGGCTGAACCATGCGTGGCAGATGCGCCATGATGAAATATGACTTCATGGTTCTTCATGGATGTGCCCTTCAGGGACCAAATGCAACTCTGCATAGATTGTTTCACACTTGGTTGACTTTGAGCAAATCTATAAAATCTATTACTGTTACCACAGTCAGTGTAAGAAATACAGATCATGAAGAATGTATTTAAATCCTTATTCTCCTCCTCTTTTTTTTCAGGCTATCAAGGAGGAAGATGATAAAGAGCAGGGTGTTTTACATGTACAGGCAGATTTTTGGTGTAACTTTGTGTTCCACTCCTAGAGATAGGCATCAGGACACAGTTTTATGCATAATAATTTTGGAGTACTAATAATAAACATGCACAAATTATTTTTTAAATGCAACAGTAATTAGAAACCTGAACAGTCCATGCTGTTATAAAACAAACAGCATTTCCTAGGCCATAAAAAAACTTCCCTTACCCATAAGCTTGTTCAAAGAAAATGGAATTTATAGTCTCTAAGTATTGCTTTGAAAAATTGATGTCAATAAAGGAATAAGACCTAAAGATAGGAAGGATTCAGAAAGAATGATTAAGAAAAAAAACAACAACCACCTAAACGTTCCGGCTGGAATCTGAATGTTCTGCTAATAAGGAAAAGAATTGCTAACTGGTGCTGCTGATTTGTGCTGTTCCCGCTGCATCTGCCACCATATTATTATTATTTTGCCTCAAGCATTGCTGTGGAACTCACTTTAGCTAACGATCATGCAACTAACAGTCTGTCAGCCTTAGTGTCTGTGGGAAACAAAATGGAATTTGTCCCTACACTATTAGCCATGCTTTCTAAACACACTTCCTTTGGCCATATGTATTGAGCACTACGTTTAATGGCTGCTCTGCTATATGCCTACTGGATATGTGCAATAAATACAAATATTATAGGGCAGTAGGTAGAAGTGTACATAAACTTCTTTGGCATGCCCTTGAAATACAAAACCACTTAGGTCATTGTTCAGTTTTTGGACTAAATACAAGAGATGAGGAGCAGTGGGTCAGTAGACCGGTGGCCAGTAATAATGCCAATTTATTGTGAGACTCAGTTTTTGCCTGAGGTTATCTAATTACATGTATTGTAACCACAATGGGATGTAACATAAGGACAATTAAAGCTTCCATTTTGAGGAGATTAAAAAATCTAACTCAAAGGTGAATCCAAGCAGAGTACAGCTGGGTACATTTAAACACAGAGAAGGATTAATCTCTTTAGCAACAGCCACCCTAACCGCCACTGCCCCCGAAGTGATGGGTGCTGAGCCATGTCAGGAGAAAAGCTGGCTGCTCGTTGGTACCCGGAGCCAGCTGAGAAGGCTCAGAACCCCAAGTCCTTGCTCTGCTCTGCTGCGTTTGCTACCGTGCTGCCGAGATGACCCATATGCTACGGTGCTGCTGAGATGACCCATTTCTTATGGCAGTAAAATAATCTGTGAACTGTCAGGAACACATGAGAGAAGGGAACTGGGGAAAGCAAGCAGTGGATCCCTTTTGGGCAAACTATTGCTGCGTCAGAGTCTATCCCTCCAGACTATGTTTCCCTGTTCCACAAATAGCTTTGCATTAAAGAAATCGGGGAAAGTGAAATGACTCCATCTTGCTTTTACCACTGTTTTTCCATTTCTGAACACAGTTTTCACATTGTCTCTCTGGTTGCTTGTTTAATTGCTCAGATTTCACCCTCTTGACTAAGAAGGGGAGAAGTACTTGAGATTTACTGGTTCTTTTCAAGACTTCAGTGACAGAGACAGGAATCTGCCTTACTGACTTGGGCTCAGGAAAGCCTGAGTTTTGGACCTCTTGGCATACATCCAAATGAAGTGCAAGGAAGCATTTGAACCCACAGGCATCTCCACTTACTCTAAAACATGGCTCAAGGAGTAAATACTCACTGCAAGGCAATGTAAGGCTTATTCTCCATACCTCAGCTCTGCTATTTTCCAGCAACCAAGGTTGGGGTCTTGAGTATTTAGATATTCCTGCTTTGAAGAAAGGACTGCAAATGCAGCCAATGCACTGATACCTGTTTTAGTTTTGTTTAGAATAAGACTAAAGGATTTAATTCTTCATGTTGTAGGGATGTAATCACCAGAAGTGCTATGAAAAGGTAGAGCGCTAAATAAGCAGGCATGTTAATTCTCCAAGTCCTTTAATTAGCTTCATTTCCGTTTCCACATCAGATTCTCTTTCCTTATACCTGCCCCAGGGTCTTACAAAACACATGCTAACTCTTCCCACATGCTGCCATGTTTTGCTTAGTACCAGCTTTCCACCAAACCCAGTTTGTGCCTTTCACTTTTTCTATACACATCACCCATTCCCAGACATGTCATCAGTTACTGACATTTTCATTTAACTGGAAGATCTCAGTTGTGTATCTACACTCCCTTAAAAAAAAATCACCTAAAAAAACCCTACAAAGGAGATTCTTATGGAACCGTATTTGCTGTCCTACGTATATTTTGTTATGTATTCCATATTATGTCATGCAGGTATGGATTTTACTGATGTAGCTTCAGAGCTGAATATCTCAGAAGTAAAGACAGTCTCATGGAGACAGGAGGGGTCTATATAAGCACTCAACTGGAGTACTGTGTACAACTGTGCATATCACATGCTTTAGGAAAGATGGAGATCGCCTGGAGTTTGTCTAGGGAAGGCAAGAAGAGGAGTTATGAGAAAAATGGGAAAATGGAGTTGGTTAGTAGAGAAAAGGTGGGATACAAGAAGTCTTTCAATATTTAAAAAGTTATTGCAAAATAACCTGAACAAATTAATTTCCATGTGACTAAGGACAGGGGAAAAAGTAATGGGTTGATGCTACAGCAGGAGAGATTTAAGATGACCTTCAGGAAAACCTTTCTAAGGGGTAATGGTAGTTAAACACTGGAATATCCGCTGGGGAGGGAGGGTACCTGTCTCAAGCAACAGGGGTAAACTCACTGCTTTTACCGTGGTCTTGACATAAGATTATCACAAGTTTAACTGTGTTTATCTAGAACATCCATCTCTTGCCACTCAGAAAGGCAACTGGCTGTAGATGCCCACTTCCTAGGGAGAAGCACGAGCCTATCTTCAGGACAGCAAAATGTTGCTACCACAGTCTGCTTTGCTGCAACACACGAGGCTGTCTTTCCATTTACTGGCTGATAAAAATTCTGTGCAACAAAACTATGGACCCTTCACGCTTTCTCTTAAATGGAAAAATAATCATTCCAGCGTTCAGGTGGCAAGTGACTCGTTCTGCTGGTTAGTAAACACTGCTAATTATGCTGTGGTTTTGAAGTCTTGAAACCACAAATTCACACTACTATGCTTGAGACACCACAACAGAGGCTTGAGGAAATTAAAACAAAAATGAAAAGCAAGTTTTTGCTTTATAAATCACATGCAAAATCATTAGAGTCTTCAGAAGTCCTTTTGGGTTTTCAGAGAAGTTATCTCAAGCTAGATCTTTATCTTCAAGGGTTTCATAAAAATTGAAATAAGAAACAAGTTTAACGTAATAAGCAATCTGGCAGAGCACCCATGAGTAATACTACCTGAATGCTCTCCTTGGTCCCAAATCACCTGTGTTAACTTCACAGAAGTCTGATACCCTATAGTCTTTTATTCGTTGAAAAGGTCCTTTAGTTTGAGCAACACATAAGGTTACAAGTGTCTCCTGGAGGTAAAAACATTCAGCATTTCTACACTAGAAATCTCAGAATAGCAAAAGGCATAGAAGCCAATCCTGCCGCAGTGGAAACCAGGGCGGGGGCATTTTGGTCAATGAGTGAAGGTCCTGGAGAAAGCTTAATTGTGTACAATGAGGCATGGAAGGTATTTCTTTCAAACAGTAAATGGCAAGCTAAACACCAGACTAAATATAGGGCCTCATAAATAACTACATTGCAACTTTATATTTACATTATTAAAAACAAAAAAGATTATTGCCAAATTGTGTCAATCTTTGTTACTATACAAAATTGAGTCACTATTCTCGCTGGTGGTTAGGCTTCACACTTTTATTGTAGCAAGAATTGCTCTTTTCATTTCCATCAATTCTTAGGATTATAAATGTTTGCACTTATTACATCTTTTTCCCTGGAAAATTAGCTGGAAGTGGCGGACATACACATTTTGACACTGAACACAATCTGCTTAAGCTTAGCAAAGCATCTCCACTGTAGAGGAAAGAATATACATTTACATATTAGGATAAGACTAATTGGGGAAAAATACATTTGCATTTTATAGGAATTATGTGCACCATTTAAGAAAAAGGGGAAATTTGAATCCACTCAATATTTTTGTCTTTATGGTAACTGCGCTGTATGGGTAGTTCTTCTAAACATAAAACAAATGGGGAGGGCACCTAGAGTGTGAAAGAACATTAGAATCTTGCTCTCTATTTCAGTTTTTAAAAAATAAAGTTTAAAACAAAGAGGTCTTACTTGAAATTTCAAATTTAAAGCAAAAGACACTTTAGAGTTACCTATGCGTACGTATAGGAATACTGACTAATACTTTAAATAAAAGAGTTAAATTTTCTCCTGCTCAGAAGTTAGTAGGTATATTCTTTCTGACATTCTGGCGCCATCTCACTGACCCCTGCTATGCTCTGACTTACAATCAGCATAATTTATGGAGCAATCGATATCTCCGTTTTGATGACAAAATGACATCTTATGTCCAAATGAAAGATCTCAAAGCACCTGTATCAGCATGGCAGTAATCAAATTGCTTGGTTGCTCTGTTTCACAAGTAGGGAACACATCAGAGGAATAAAGAGGGACAGTCACACACAGGTGTAATCTGCTAGTCTGGGAATAGCCATAGTAACAAGCCTATGTGAAATACACACTGTTCAATTTTCTGCTTCCAGGGACCCAGTTAATTTAGTATACGTAGAAGCTCAGCATCTCCACTTGTCAGTCAAGCTACCATCTGCTCCCACTCACTGTAACCCCTTCCAGGTTGCCTATGTACCACCCCGTCTCTTCAGATCCCTTCTACTTCAAAGAGTTTGAGACAACTTCTGATCCTCTCCCTCCTGCTTCGAGCGCGTCCCAGCTCCACGCTACGCAGGCTGAGAAGTGCTGGCCTGCTGTAAGGTCATGCCCACATCGTATTTCGAAGATAGATGCAAGCTTGCTTCAAGCTGGTAGGAAGCGAGCCAGTTCGGATGCAGAAGCCACGTGACTGCATTATCAGCACAATGCTGAGCTCGGTGCAATAAGCCTGACGGAGAAACAGAATACATTAGCTGAGCTTCCGTCGGTGCAAAGCGCAGGCAAAGCAAGCTTACATCTGTCTGCAATCTGTCAGGCAGCTCCATATTGTGCCTGAATCACATAATTCCCCTCTCAGTCTTATTAGCCCACACACAAACTGAAGTAGGGACAGAAAGCTATTCTGTTTGCTTTCTGCAGATGAATTTGCTGATACCGAGCTTCTGTTAGAGACAGCACACCTGTGTGGATGGGCTTCAGCTTGCTCTGCTGTGCAGCCATTTCTATCACAGGTACCAGGTCTACATTTGCCAGAAATCCTTTGTACTCCACACCTACATCTACATTTACATTTATTCAGTTTACCAGCAAGGGATTATTTTCTGCATGGCTATCTGCTACCACCCACTGAGAATCAGCTTGCAGAGCCCTGAAACATCTATTACAAAAAAATTTTGCAATTCTTTTTCCATTTTTGGTCTGTCCAAAAGCACAAGAGAGCTGATAATGGAAGACTTGCAAAAGCGCTCATTGCTTTCAGTGGTCTAGCATCACTTAGGATGAAACCCACAGCCATTTTGAAGCACATAAACATCATGAGACAATAAAGAGACTTTATTAAACCTTAGAACCATATTCCCCTGGGAGTTTTTACATGCAGACATTCCCAAGGTCTATTTTCAATGTTGCATCTCTTGAACACAAAGACAGCACATTCTTTTCTGAGGCCAGCTGCTAGATTCTCTGGCCATTGAGGATCCTTCTTTAACGGGCTTTGAGGAACTCTGGTTTAAAGTTCTCTGTCCATGGGCATTTTCTCTTTCTTTTCTCCCCCCAAAAGAATACCTGATATATAAAAATGTCTTCCTCAAGGAGACACAGACCTGCTGTCCGCAGCATTGTGGATCAGCTCCCTGAAGTGGCTGCCAAATGCTAGGTTGCAGCAGTAATTGTAAGACAGCCTTGATCCCTTTTTGCACATTGTTTTCCAACATATTTGTAAATTCCTCTCTCAAGCACAGAATTCATGCTGGAGTGATACTCACCATCAATGCTGCTTTCTTCTATAAGAAGTGAGATGTTATTCAACAAAAAGTGTCTAGATTCTCAATGGGGCAATAGAGATTACTAACTCTAAGAGACATCCAAATTCAATGAAATTAAGAAAATTAGAAGATCCAAACAGGTTTCCAAGAACAAATACCCATTGCAAAATCTAACATACAGTTTTCCCCCTCATCCCATGCTCCCGAAAACATCCAGTGGCAGTTAGTCCAGGCTACAACAAACTGCAGGACCATCTCCAGGCTATAGGAGAGTGCGACAAGACCGGCATGTCTGTGGCTCAGCAGTACCCAGTTCTCTTCCATGAATCCTGACCTCATTTATCCCTGCAACACAGGATTCATCACCTCTCTTGCAGGCACGTGCACCTGGCTTGACTGAGTTTCCACTGCGTCAATCTGCTTCTCAAATCCTTTCAGCCAGCAAGGAACACTGGTGAGGAACACTGAGCAGGAACAGACAAAGCTGACAAAAAAAAAATGCTCGAGGCCATTTTTCAGTGGGAAATTATTTCATATTGTGTTTCACTCAGAAAGGTCTGACAAAAAGTCTACCCCAAGAAACTTCTCTGCCTGCTGTCTTATACAGCCTGCTAGCTAACAAAAGGACACAAATACCTTAAGTGTGAAATAATTTCAAATATTTTTGGTCAGGAAGTTTTATTCAGCCTTACATGAAAGACTTAGCCATCTGAACACCTGTCTTTTTATTGACCAAAAAATATGTTTAGTCTAATATGTGGACTGGAGACAGCCAGCTGTTAGATTGCTCTTGAAGATTGCTCCTGTGACCGTCCTCCAGTGCCTCGCAGTCAGCTCCTCAGGCTGGAGCACCGCGCCTGCGCTGCTATCCCAGCCCCAGAGGCTGCAGGAGAGCTCGGTGGCTTTGCCTGCACAACATCTGGATATCAGGGATGGCTGCGTATCCCTGCAGCTCTTGCAGGGTGAGATGGCACCTTGTGGATCCCCATGACTCCCCACAGACACTTACCAAATTTCCTGGGCCTGGAGTCACCAGCACTCACCAGATGTGAGCCATGGTGGGGCTCAGAGGAAGGGTCCTCCTCCGGGGCAACTGGGAGATGAGACACACAGGTGCAGCCATATGCTTTAACGCTGGCAAGAATCAACCCAAGGTAGTTTGGTTTTTTTTTCTGCTACAAATCCTCTTCTATCCCCTGCTTAAGAAATATGATACAGGCAACGAAACAGCATTGCCATGGTCGCAATGGCCAGGCGCTACAAAATCGGTCTCCTGGCCATGGCGGGACAAAAGTCACTTGACCAGAAATGAATCCTGCTTCAGCAAACTCCTGGCCAGAAGCTCCCCACGGGGGTCTGTCAGGGCACGGCCTGGCAGCCAGGACCCGTCCCACTCCCCAGACAGGAGCAGGCAGCCAGGAGCAGCGGGACAGCCCCAGCCTGGGGCATTGGGCACCTCCCTGGGACAGGGACGGGATGTGGGCCGGTGAGTGGGCCCAGCTTAGCAGGGCCATGGCCGGGCAGGGCTATGGCATCGCTGGGGCAGGGGCTGACGGCCCCGGGGGATGATGTGGGTTCCTGGGTCACGGGGGCAGCGTAGAGGGGATGGGTGGGGACAGACAGGGCTGGTCGTTCCAAAGGGGCACTGGCACCAGGTTTTTTGTATCAAATTGCTGTTTTCAGAGACTTTTTCCTCATCTGGACTTGTTGTTGGTCTTTTGCTGCTTCTCCTCAGCAGTCCCCGACCACGCTTGCTCATACTTGCTCACTGTGGATCACACTCGATTGCTAGTGGAACTAAAGCAACCACCTCTCCAACACTTAACAGATTTTGCTCCCTAACTGCACTGCTACTCAGCCCTGCCATTGGAAAGGTCGGGGTCACAGTGAGGAGGTGTGCTGCGTCACGCCTGCCTGCAGCTCCAGTAATAGGAATTCCCCATCTTTCTCCCACTAGGTTTGCAGCTTTCTTCTGACTACCTCCCTTGTCATCTGCAGACTCACTGAATCAAAAAAAATCCCCATTTCCTGGGCTCACAAGGAGTAGTCACTGCTTTGGCTCTCAGAGCTGCACCCGAGGGACCATTTCTGGGTCTCCTTGTCTCCCTGCCACGGTCTTGGCTACAGCCGCCATGTCCCAGGAGGCTGTTTCACACCCCTGCCTCAGTGGTGGATGTGTCTCTGCTTTACAACCCACCTTTCAGCTGTGGAGTTTCATTCAAAGCTTTCTATTACAGGTTACAGTGGGCTTCTTGAACGACGCCTGCTCGTTTACAAGTTACAAATGAGCCTTCACCTGCCTTACTCACTGTTTACCCTCCCTGACTCACACTCCAGTTCAGAGAGTTCAATCCTGTTGTGCTCTGGTGACATTTTATTTCAAATGTGTCGATACTTTGAGCGGAGCAACCTACTTTTAAGTTAGACAGAAAGAGGGGCAGAACTTCCCTGCAAAGAGACCAACTTTGCTGAACTAGGAGATGAAGCCCATGCAGATGAGGATCTCAAAGAACTGAATGCTCACAATGCTCCACAGTTTTTAAAGTAAAAGATGAAAACTTACAGAGAACTTATTTTTCTCAAGAAGAGGTGAAAAAAAAGCCATTGATAAGGGATATTGACTTTAGTGGATGAACAGGCACCTCAAAAAGGATGTTAGGACTAGGCAGGGAGACACGGGGGACGGATGGGAATGATCACTAGAGAAAGCTGTTTCGCAGCATCAGTAGCAGAGTTGAAAAGAGAGACCTGTCACCAGGCAAGCTGATTTAGCCCACGCTAGATCTGAGCCCTAATGAAATTGTCATTCTGCAATATCTTGTAACAATGAGACCCTAAGTGGCAGTTACACATTTACCCTTTACTTTCACAGTTCAGTATTTTAAAATATCTTTTGTTGCTATTAGTTTGACCGCCCCTAACATTAAATCATTGCTGCTCTGGCACTCAGTGCAGAACTGCCTTCTGAAATGTCTCACTCTGTAATTACCTCCACTACACTGTCTTCCCAAGGACATTGTTACTGTTTTCCTCCCAGGTTTGCAAATCTGCCAACGGCTCCCACAGTTGTCTCCCAACTGCACGTTTCAGTGACCTCATCTCTGCGTGCCACAGTCTCCCTCACACTTGATGTCAACTCAGATCAACAAATCCACTCCCCAAAGTACAGCTAACTGTATTTCTCTACTGCCAGGAAGCTCCAGCATCCAGCAGAACCCCACCTCAAACATGGAACAAACCTAGATCTTTGCAAACGGGCATGCTTTTTTTTTTGTTACTGTAGATGTCTGTGTGCATCTCCACTCTGAGAATGGACATCCTTGGGGCATGCTTGTGCAAGAGCAGCTTGTCTCAGGCACCCTTTCATGGTCATTGGGAGAGACAGCATATTTGAGTTGTGACGAAAGGAGTCAGTTTGCTCCTACCTCCATAGTGTTCCACTCTGTTGGTTTCGGATACAACCAATGTTCAAATTCTTCTCAAAGTCATGAAGTTGCGTTTTCAGCTGAACAAAGCTAACCTGAAGCTAAAGAAGCTAAATTGCAATGGGACATAAAGAAGTTACTCTCACGGAGAAATAAATGGTTAAAAGATAGGACACAAAGGATAAGAGTCAGTGGAGGAAGATCGCCAGTGGAGTCCCACAGGAATACACTCATTGATCTAGTCCTAAGTGGCCTGGAAAGTGAGACAAGATGAAGTAACAAAGTTTGCTGACAATACTAAGTTATTTGAAGAAGTAAATTTTAAGCCAACTGCTATGAGCTGCAGAGGGAGGTCATAATACAGAATGACTTGGAAATAAATAGGCAGCTGAATTCAATATTGATAAATGTAAAGTAATGCACGTGGGAGAAAAAAAAGTCCAACTATACATATGCAATGATAGGCTCCAAAATAGCTGTAACCACTGTGGAAAGCAATCTCGAGATTATTATAGAGAGGTCTACGAAAATGTCAGCTCAGTGCTCCGTAGCATTTAGAAAAGCAAATCAAATGTTAGGAAGAAATGAAGATCAAACCAGAAAATATCATGATGCCACTGTACAGATTCACAGTGCGACTGCATTTGAATAGTGTGTGCTATTATGTCCCCATCCTCCCAGCTCAAAAAGGTGTCTGAAAAAAAACCAAAGATGCTCCAAAGTCTGGCATGGTTTTAATGTGAGAAGTGGTTAACCAGACCAAGAGCCTTTGTCTGGGAGAAGAATAGCAGGGAGGGGGCACAATAAAAGTCTACACATTCTTAAGTGGCTAGAAGGATGCAAATGGTGCATAACTGCTATCTTCCAATGTAAGATCAAATGAAATGAAGAGTGATAGTTTCAAAGAAAGCAAAAGGAATCAATTCTTCAAACTACAGTTCAGCTGCATAACTCATTGCCACAGGAGGCTATGGGCACAAAAAGTCTCTGTGGCCTTTAAAAGATTCATAGAAAGTGAATCTATTTGAGAGTTACTGGATAGAAAGACTCAGACTTTCCCTAAGATGCAGATCTCAGGAGTGTGGGAGAGGGGTCTGGCAGCATGGCTGTGTCCTTGCTCCACTCCTGCATCTCTTTTCCCGCTGGGCATCCCTTACTACCCAGTGCTGATGAGCTGTGGTAGGACCTGCTACAAAAGTTCTCGTGTTTTAAAGTTGTCCCCTAAGGGGATCAGAGTCAGCCCCAAAGCTCATCCTTGCCTCCTCGGAAGTGAGTGAGGCAAACTTAGCTCTGATGACTATTTAATGCTGGAATAAAACATAGGTTGGTCTAAGTCAGAAGGGAGGTGTAAGCTGTGTGACTTGGATTAATTTGGCATTCAGTGGGTGTGTGAATGATGATACCCACCAATGGAACAGATGGTCTGGGCAGCAGAAAAAAAATAACTAGATAGCTATAAAATAAAGCAAGCTCCCCCAGGCAAGTTCTGATCTTCATTTCACTGGGATAAACCTGAAACAATTTCATTGAAGAGACTGAGAAGTTTACCTCTTTCATTTGAAGCGTATCTCAGGTCTTTGCCTAATTTGGCCCCTGGCTGGAATTTACTGGCTGGAAATTCACCTCCTTCCTCCAGACTGAATTCGACTGCATATGTTATTAACTCTTCTGTTCAATCTCTTATACAGTGTCTATGGGGCAGCATCTAAACTAATCTCCAGAAAGGTTAAATCAGTTTTACACACATCTCTCCTCATCCCTGTGCATCTTGGGAGTGGCAGCTGGGGTGAAGAAGTCCCAGGGCCGATGGGGAAGGAGTGATATTCATGTCTTTGCAGGCTGCTCTTCATTGCTCAGCACCATGGGCAAGCAAAAAAACCCTGAAACCTCTCTCACTTGAACTAAATGATTCTTGAAGTTGTTGAAAGCCATCTAAGGTATCAATCCCTATAGAAAACTACAGCCCAAAATGGCAGTAAAAAATATATCCCTAACATGCATCCAGCGTCGTTCCTTCTCTTGCCCTTTCCACCCACCCCAGGTAGCTCTTTGTGCTGTGGCCACCTTGGTGTCACTTTGGCCCCCCTCATGGGACAGTGGCAGGGAGCACACAGGTAACAGTCAGTATTGCACAAGGAATTTATCAGATGGGTCCCAAAGCATAATACTAAAATGGAGAGCTCAGTGACAGTTTTATCCTAGAATAACATTTTTCCACATTCTAGAATGCAGTTTTCTCTATTTTTGTGTAATTTGATAAACATAGTTTCTGTTATCCTAAGCATGAATGTTTGTCAATATCAACTTTAAGTAATAAGAGGCTGATTTGGTTGCAGGAAAAAAAAAAGAATGACTCATCTGGCTGCACATAAAACATTGAATTCTTGTAAATGTATCCTGTGTATCTGTATACTTAAACAAGCCTAAGATACGATGATGCTATATTATTTCCAAGTAGAAACAGTATCCAGATCTCTGTGTGGGTGGATAGGCAGTCGTGGGAGGATATAAGAAAAACCTCTATGATGTATTGTACATATCCTTCTGTTGTTTTCAAATATGGTTCTGAATTATTAATACCTAAAAATTGAATTGTCCAGTTATGCCCTTATGCATCATTGTTTACTTCATTAAACCTAAATTTAGCAGGAAATGCTGAATATTTAATTGTGCAGCATAAGTAAAGAAGACTCCCAACCACTCTGAAAAGTCTCTCTTTCAGAGATGGCGACAGTCTTGCAGTGAAGTGCTTAATTTTATTTTTTTATTGCTATAATCTGCTGCTAAAGTCTTCTGATTCATGACTCAGCCACTTGATATGCGGTGATGGACTCCTCACTTTCACAAACCAGGGGGAGAAAACAGAGGGGTCTCTGACTTCATCCTTCATATCTGGGGGCATCATTTGCCAAGTGAACGACCCACCTGCATCCAGCATCCTAATTTAACTTCGGCTTACCTTTTCCTTTGGGACCCACTAGTGGAAGATGCTGAGCCTTCTGCTCACTGTTTCCTAGGCTGGTTTTTGCAAACCAGGCCCCCGTGCCTCCCCTCTCTGCGTTTTTCCTGGAAGGGGAGCAGTGTGCCCAGCTGGCAGGGAAGCCCCTGCGCTTTGACCACGTACCTCGCCTGGGCAGTGAGAGCAGACTGGGGTAGACTGGGGCATGGCCACCTGTGCTGAGGAGGCACCCTCAGAGCCAGAGGTAAAGCGCCCAAGGTGGTTTGAAGGGCAGGATCTGCCCAGCTTGTGATGGCAGGAACTGATAGGAGATGCACTGACAGAGGCGATGTTGAGCTCCTCAGTTTGTGTCTGTAGAGGCTTTTTTCCTCTTTGTTTTGGCACTGGCACATGTCTAGTGCCTTTCTGTAGCTGCCTTTGATCTACACCTGAGTGTTTTGCAGTTATGAAAAGTCTGTGGTTAAGGCATAATTGGGCTATTTCCTTACCCCAGATCTCCAGGAAGTCCATGGCCTCTTCAAAAATCCAAGTGGGATTTGTAAGACTAGGTAACGCAAGAAAAACCTACAAATGAGGCGCATCTTGCTGTCGGCCTCCATGCAAATGTACAGCTGTATGCAGTGGGGCTGTGCTGGGGGCAATTAGATTTGTTAAAATCACAGAAGCATCCTGGAAGAGTTGCTAAGCACCTCCAGCAAGCTCTGCTCTCCCCTGCCCCACAGCAGCCCTGCCCACCCTTAATGCAGCAGCAAGCTTTCTGCTTCTGTTCTGGCCTACTTGGAGGTTGCACGGCCCTGGTCTGTCCCCACATGCACCCCTAAAACCATCAGGATCCCTTGCCACCCAGTCACG
>WHYT01015907.1:80369-131825 GCA_009806455.1 Tetrax tetrax
GGGCGTGGAGTCGCTGCTGGAAGAGTTTCGGCGGCAGCTGCAGCAAGAGGAGCCGGGAGCGGCGGCGGCGGCGGCGGCAGCCGGGAGCGGCGGCGGGGAGCGGTGCGGCGGCGGCGGCGGCGGCGGCTTTTCCGCCAGGCCCGACTCCATCATCCGCACCAAGGACTCCATCGCGGCCGGCGCCACCTTCCTGCGGGCCCCCGCCGCCGTGGCGGGCTGGCGGCAGTGCCTGGACGCCTGCTGCGCCGAGCCGCGCTGCACGCTGGCCGTGGTGCAGGGGCCGGGTCGGCCGCGGGGGTCGGCGGCGGCAGCGGCGGAGCAGGGCTGCTACCTCTTCAACTGCACCCACCGCGGCCGCCCCGTCTGCCGCTTCGCCCCGCACCGCGGCTACAGCACCTACAGCCGCCGGCTCGCCGGTCTCGCCCCGCTGGGTAAGGGCCGCCGCCGGGCGGTGGGGAGCGGGGCCCGGCCCAAGATGGCTTCGCGTGGTTGGCGGGGGAAGGGAGGGGAGCGGCGGCCCCGCGGCGGGAGGGAAATGGCGGCGGCCGCGGGGGCGGGCAGGGCAGGCGGTCGGCTTCGCTCTCCGGGGCGCCGCCGCCATTTGCCGCCCCGCGCCGTGGGACCGCTGGCGAGGAGGGGGAGCCGTGCGTCCGGTTTTGCCGGTGCCCGGAACGGGTGTCCGGGTTGTGGGGCATCGCCCGCGGCGGGGGGAGGACGAGGAGCGCCGGGCCTTTCCGCGGGACCCCGCCAGCCCGAGCCATGCCCGAGGGCGCGAAGGCTTTGCGGGCTGTGCGAGTTTAGGAAAAGCTGGCCCTCGCCCCTCTGCCCGTGCGAAACCCTTGGGAATGCTCAGTTAGGAGCCGGCCGGTGGGATGAGCGTGTTCACGGGCCCCGCACACCCGGAGTGGGGACCAGACGGCTCCCGGCGGCACGGATCCCGCTCCCCGGGGGAACTGCGGGTGCTGGGCACGCAGGGGAGTGCGTACCGCCACTGCCAGCCAGGCCAGATTGTGTTGGAGAAGCGTGGAGAGCAAGCCCGTACCCTTCTGCTTGGGGGTGCCGTCCAAATGTTGTCAGCTAAGTGGGTTTCTTACTCACTTGATTGAGAATTTTTCTTTCTGAAGAACTTAAGAGCTAGACAGGAGAAGAGAAGGCTGTCTCACAGGTAGTCCAGAAGCAGCGTGGAGACTCCACAGAGCCGCTGCTGGGGTCTGGGTCACATCAAAAGCAACAGTTCAGCTCTGAAGCGTATTTAAGAACAACAGAATCCAGAGCAGGCAGCTGTAGATGAAAATAAGCTGGATTTCTAAATTTGGAGTCTGTTTCCTAGCATCTGCTCCAAAGAACTTCGTCACACTCCTCCACCTCCTGTTGTTAAACCGTTGCATCTGAATTGATTTTGTCTTAGTTTTATTACCTTCTGTTGACAATACTTTCCTAAGTGCCCTCTTCTTCATCATCTTCAGCGATGTATCTCGACTTCAGTAAATTAGTCACTGCACGCAACATGAAGAAGGCCTAATGGTGGTGTGAATGAAAATGGTGTGTCCAGATGGCGCCTGCTATTACTGCTCCCTTGGCAGAGGAGAGCTCAGGCTTGAGGTCGGTCCAGTCCTGCCAGTCATGTGAGAATGCCAACGGGAATCTCCTGGAGATAAGGGTCTCAATTCTTGGAGGAGTTATGATGCCTAAATATTATCTTCAAAGCGCATGGGCAGGTAAACTAGGGAGCTATAGGGAGAAACTTGTGGCAGTAGGATGATCTGCAGATGCCAGAAAAACCCAAGGTTTGATTTTGACATTTTCAGTGGGGGAAGTATTAGATCTACAGTCCTATTTATGTAGCAACTTTTGGGTAATTTTGTTTTATAACCCTGTATGCACTTGCAGTATAGAAGGCTTAAGACTGGATTTTGCATCAAAGTCACAGAGAATTAGGCTTCTTTGAAAACCTTGGAAAATATCTTCACGTGTCCTTCATCATTTTGAACTGCCTTAATTCCATTTAAACCTGGCCCTAATGTAGAGTGCAGTTATGGCACGATATAAATAATGCTACTGTTCAAATGATACTCAGCCTATTAGAAATCTTGAATTCTCTAATGCCTTGCCTTTTAGGCAGCTTTCATGACTATTGACATGGGGCTTGCAAGGCAATTTCAATTCCTAATCTGCAAATTGCTCTGTGTCCTGTTGGGTTTATTTAAAAGTCTGCCTTGTGGGTGGCGGTGGTGTCAGAAACAGGGGATTATGATTTCTTAATGCAATTACACTGGAGCTGAAGCAGAGCCACGAAGGAGAATGAACTTTTAGTCAAACATCTGTCAGCCGTGACATAGACCAGGAGAGGTAAAAGATTGAATTATTTTGCTCTCTGATGTTATGTATCCACTACATTCTTGAATTACATTGAAAAATTAATCTGGACAACAGTACATCACAGGGTGATGAAGATTCAACTCTTTTCCCTTATGTCACCCCATGATGGAATTTAGGAAATGTAGGAAAGAGCTTTGCATTTCAAGAGCATCTTGTTTTGCCTGGGGTTTTTTTTGTTGTTTTGGGGTTTTTTTTTTAAGAGTACTCTGATGTTGAGTCTTCTACCATTTTCTTTTTCATAATCCCAGACCAACATTTATCTATAAACATGGAGTGTTCATCATTCCAAAATATTCCTGAGCATTAGTAGACAGTGATCTCTAGGGTGTTGCCCTTTCATTTGTGTTAAAAATCAAAGCCAATTGCATATTTAATTCCGGGAGCAGTTAATAACAGATATGTATTCTTTGGATCAAGTGTATCTCTGTGTGCTTCCACAACAGTCAGTGGTGGGATGAATTTCAGGCTGAACATTCCAGTGCAAATCTGAGCCCTTTACTTTACACCCAGTTTGTGCTGGTTTCGCTGTGGATTTACTTTGCACTTTCAGGCAGTTTGTGCTGTGTTAACAATAAAACCCTGTATGCCTATACTGAAAGAAGAGGTAATCCTTTGTTAGGTAAATTTTTAAATTTTTGATGTAGAAAGAAAGAGGACTTGAGTGCCTCACCAGAAATACCAGACTTTCCTTCTGTGATACTCACTACTGGTCAGCAATGGAGGATTCAACACAAAGATAAACTGATACCAAAGAAATTCAGGAATCAGTAGGAAAAAAGCCTTTTATAACAAAGCCTTCATTCAGACAGCTGGCTGACAGCTTCGGTATTGGCAAGCCAAGTCTGTATAAAGGATGGAGGAAGCAGAACGAATTAAGCCTCTTATGTTCCCCCCTAAGAGAAAAGAGTTGCTCATAAAGTTGCAGCCTCTTTTCTAGAAAGCAGCCAGCTCCAGCACATCAGAGTGTTGATCTGGTATCATAAATACGTGGAGTGTAAGTAATCATATTGATTATTTATGCTCAATCTACAGAATCATTAGAAATTGAAGTTAAAAGATGCTTTCTGAGGTTGATTTTTCTGCTAACATAGTCCTTTACTCCCGTGAGTGGGGGCTGTAGGTGGCTCTTGAGTATGCCTCCTTGCTTTTTTGTGCTGACTTCTTAGAAGCTTGTATCCCCCAGATCTGGAGGTGTTTCGGTCTCTAAGGATAATGTATTCCATTGCTTAAAACTTTGCTCTAGAGAAAGAGTCTTTAGCTCAACAGGCTGTCTCCTCCCATGCCAGATGTCTCTCTCAGGCCAGTTTTTTCTTTAGTAGGGCAAGAGACAAACTGATTTGCCATTGATTTACCTTTCTGAGGGTGTTCTGGTGTCTTACAAGCACAAGCACGGTGCCTGCATCTTTTGGGACCAGAGACCTGAGTGTGATCCCTCACTCACCTTCAGCAAAGAGCTGGCATGAATTTCTGTGACCTGTCCCAACGTGAAGTGGTGCTGGCATTGCAACTCAGGCTGCTGGAGGATAAAGTTAGTCCGGGAGGAGAAGATCCTTATTGCTTAGGGCCCAGGGGGAGAGGGGCTTGTCTCTGCCCCTGCATGGCATTGGTGGAGTTCATCCAAACCAGACCGGTGACATGAAAGCTCTTTCAAAGGCAGAAGCTAAAGAATGGGCTGTGCTGTTTCAGAGCCAGGTCGGTCTCTTGTTGACAGTGATAGGTAAAGTAAATAGTCGTGCGAAGACCGTACGTAACTCATATATACCAAGTAAAAGTTGCCCTGGCACCATAATGATGGTATTTATTAAGAGCGAAGGTGGGGGTTTTTTGCACTTAAATGTTACTTTTTAAACATAGTTGGTTTTGAGAACTGAGCATATACCACTTAGGCAAAGCTTTCTGTGCCAGCTGGATGAGCAAGAACTGTTTCATACTTTCTATTGTTAGACTCCATCTTCAGTTATTTGTACATTTTCCTTACTTAAGGCATTCGCCTTGAAGTTTTCTATGCCTTACCAACATCTCAGAAAAACAATAAATAAAATAAGGTTGCTACTTAGTCAGTGATAAAAAATTGTCTCACTGCTCCAATGAGAAGGAATGAAACTTGGGCAGGGAACTGCAGAAAAATACAATCTTGTGGATAAAGTTGTCAAATGGTGACTTGTAGAACCAGACTTTTTCCATCTCGCTTTACTGATTGAAGGTTGCAGAGCAAATGACTTAAACCACTTCTCAGAGGCCATGTCACTTAATGTACCACGGGTTTTGTTAGTCTAACCCGAAAAACTTGTGGTTGGATTGGCAAAAGTACTTTGTGCTCACAATTTTAATCGAAATGAACTGTACTTCGAATATAGCAAAGTGCTGTGAATCCTAAATAGTCTGACAGTCAAGCTTTGAATGTCTTAAATTAGACACTTAAAATAGGTGGCCATTTCTGATTATTTTTAATCATCGTGCTATCATTGCTTCACCAGGATGTCAGCTTGTGTTAAATAAGTCTTTCACTTCTGTAAGGATGTGTTGTAAAAAGAGACTGAAAGAGTGTTAAGTTCTGCAGAGGGCTGTAAAAGGCGAGCAGTAGCTGCCATCTGGATATGTAAGTATGTAATTAGTATTTAAATCCATTTTCCTTAGTGCAGGTTAGTTCAGTCACCAAGGCAACACCTTCAGTGCCAGCATGATCCGCAGCAGCGCGTATTTAAGTAAATACTACTTTGTAGTGAATCAACACCTTAACCAAGAAAAGATATGTTTTATATAAATAATCACCCAGCTTCCCCTGATAAATAACTGAGCTTGTCTTTTTTTTGTTATTGAAGAGGAAGAATACGACGAGCCTCCACGGTGCGAGGCAGGACAAGATATCGTGCTGCAGTCACCTGTCGACTGGGTGCTTTTGGATGGTCGAGAAAGCTCAGATGACCATGGAATTGTGCAGTACGAGTGGACGCTGCTGCAAGGCGACTCATCGGTTGAAATGAAGGTACACATGCAGACTTGCACACGGCCAGTCGTTCACAGACTGTTGTGTTCGTTATAGCACAGTTTTTAAACGTAGAGCTGAAAGTACTAAGTGTATTCAAATGAGTATGGCTACCAGGCACCAAAATTAGGATAACTGTACAATTTCAGCATTTTTTCATAGAGCCGTAGAGCAACCCAGGTTGGAAAGGATCTTGAAAGATCATCTGGTCCAACCTTTTGTGGGTCAGGGAGCCTAGATGACATTATCTAGTACAACTGTCCAGCCAAACCTCTGGTGATGGGGACTCTACCATGTCCCTGGGGAGATTGTTCCAGTGATTATTTCTAGTGTTTTATACAGTTCATCTGTATCCAGGATGGCATGAGACAGCCAGAAGAAACAAGTAGATGTTGATACTCTACTGTATTTCAGCTCTGCTCTCTTTTCGCCATTGTTTTTGCGCACTGCACTTGGTTTTTGGCTTCTGTGGCCAAGGTTAGAGCCACCTTAGTAATTCAGTTACTAAAAATAATAAGGTATTTTCATCAACAGTCTTCTGTCAATGCATATGGAAAACCAGCAAAGAAATGTGTCATGTAGACCTTATGTGATGTCTTGAGATGCTGTTTTATTGCATCTGTACTGTTTCTGTGTGTCTCTGCAATTTGGTTTCAACTTAAAATTAACCATCAGGAGAGAGATTCTCCATCCTACCCTTCTTTGTGAAAGTTTTAGGAGCAGCAGAAAAGGAAAGGAAAAATCTCAAACCCACAAGGTCTCCTCACAGTCTGTTCACAGCCCGCAGTATGCGGGGCTCAGCAGGGACTTCCCCTAGAGCAGGAGGGACACGTAAAGGGAAGAGGGCGTGGACCATAGATCTTGCTGTTGCTGAGATGCTGCCTGTGGATAGGAAGAGTTTAAACGGGACAGGATGAGCAACGGGAACAGTCCAAAACCCAAGAGGCGAAGTGCGCCGGTGCCACCATGAGCAGTACCTGACAGTTGCTGCTTATGTCTGCTCAGCTCAGGAACATCAAAGACAACTACCAATATCGCAAAGTTACTCAAGATTTGTAATAATGGAGCAAATCAGAGTTTTGCCTAACACAAAGAGCTAGCTAAATGTATTGAAACCTGGAAGTGTCATCCGTGGAAAATGTTAGTGAAGCAATTGATTATTCCTTAGGATCCTGGAGGGCAGTGTCGGTAACGTGTAAGGCAATTGAAAATCACCATGTCACGGTTAGGAAACATGCTGCTGGATGAACCCTAAGAAGACAGTTGGGTTTCTCTAGAGAATAGTTGCTGAAATGTATGTGCAAGTAATTTTTTATAACTATACTTCTTTCAGAAAGCACAGCAGGGGTATTCAAAAGTGTTAGCTAAGCCAGTGCTGTGGACTTTTGCAAGTTTTATCTTCTACTGCAAAATCCATATCCATGGAAGGGCAACTACAGTCAGCCAGTTCTGAATTACTTGGGGCTGGATTGCCATTTGAAACTGTGTCAAAGGCCACTGTGAGTTTGTTTGTCTTCATTTATTATTTTATTGACTTAAAAATTAAAAAGTCAAAAGGCTTTTATACAGAGTGCAAACAGCATAGTACATAGAAAAGACCTGAGTGAAGCCTCAAGAATAGCTGCAAGATATCATCTGGATAAAACTAACATTTTATTATCAAGAGTTGTTAATCTGACAGCATTATTTTCTGTGAACAGCAATCAAATACTATTTACATTCATCTGTGATGTAGTAATATATCTAGACAAACACAAAAATTTTAATTAAAAAAATGAAACTTCATGTTTTTGCTTTTACTCAGAATCACTCTATAAAATAGAGACCAGCCTTGTATTTATTTAAACCTGAAAAATTAACATTAATCTTAGTGATTTCTTTATACTTGATAAATTAAAACAATCTTGACACAAGTTTATGTTTAGATAGATACTTTTCCATTGTGTTCAAATGGGCAGTGGTTTCTCCCCCAGATATGTACCCTGATGATTATCCATTATAATGACATTTTTAGAGTTGCATGAATAATTGTGCTTGTTCATACAATCTTCAGTTGCTATCTTTAGTGCTTTAGTTGCTATCCTGAAGTGACTGGATTTTGTGTCGTCTCTTCTTAGAAAACTATATATGCATCCACCGCTGGGAGGGAGAGTGAGGTTGTGTCTAAGTAGAAGCGTACCCGTCCCACCACTGCACTTGTGTACCAAAGAATAAAGAGAAGGCACAGGAGGGGGAAGGACTACTATAAACAGATCTTACCATATTGCAGAAGGAAGATAGTGGAATTTTTTTTTTTCTGTTATAACTGATAATTGCTTTTAATTGGCTTCTCAGGTGGCTACCCACATGCTATAGTTGCACAGCTCTGTGACGCTTCTGGGCAATTCTTGGGCTTTTAGAATGCTGATTATTTGGAAATTTACTGTCTAGTTTGAGCCCAAGTTTGTAAGAAAGCTGTCAGGCATTCTTCAGGGCAGGACGGGGATAAAAGGGAAAGCACAGAGGTCACTGGGAGGAGTGGCTGCAGATTCAGAAGTCAGTGGTGTTTCGCTGACTCTGCACCGAGAAGAGAGTTGGACTCCACGGGGTCATGAGTTTTAAATACCGTATTTCCTCTCCCAGCAGTCACAGTAAACAGCAGCAGGTGTTTTTTAGAGCACATTTATTTCTGTAGGACAATAAAGAATTAAAATCCTAAGGTGTCATATACTCCCATCACGGGGTAATCGGATAACTGAGTGCATTTGGATAAATAAAAGAGGAAAGAAATTTCAGTCAGGAAATTCACTACCAGATGAGAAAAAAGCTAGGTCTAGGACTCTAGTGTTATATTTATTAAAAATTCCTGTTCTCTTTTAGGCATGAAAACAAACTCTAAATAAGCAAAACCAAAGGCCTTTATTGAACTTTTGTTTTAATGTTAAAGATAGTCAGAGAGGCTCTTTCAGTTACTTACAAAGATAGCCCTGCATGCTTCATTTTTGAAAATACACCATATGTCCAACAAATCTGCAGAGCTTCTTTGTAGTTACTGAAGTATGTGTTACTGAATTCTCAGACAGCAGGAGTTGTTTGTGACTGGTAATGGTCATGAGCTTAGGAGAAGTTCAGCATTTGGTGCAAATACCATGCTCATTTTATACAAACTTATTTCTAAATGACCATTGTATTAATAATGCCAGTTTGGCACTTGTTTTAAATTATCATAAAATAAGATCTTTTACTATTTTTAAATTATCTAATCAAATTTAAGTTGTTTACATATGTACAGCTCACATGACTTTCTGAAACCTAGTGTTTATGTCAATCACTATAGATAAAATTATTTGCAGTTCAGAGCAAGGCATAGAAATTCAGCGTGGGGCATGGAAAAACTCAGTCTGGCAATTTGTAAAACTTGCAAGTGACTACATTAGATGTCACATAGGACAGAGGTAGGCAGTCTTATCAGTAAAGCAATGCTGTCAGTCACCTTATCATAAATCAGTGTATAGCAGAAGTCACTTCTGTAAATACATATGTATTGTCTAAAGACAACATACATGTTGCTCTCAGTAAAGAGCAAAATATTTTACTGCCTGTCCTCTAAAGTTACATTTCCAAGTATCTAAAAATTGAGAGAAATTTGTGGTTCCATTTATTCTCCAGTGCTAAGATCCACAGCTCCAGGTAATTGAGTGTACCACAAAAAACAGTATGCAAATGTCAAACGTTTATTTTTACAAATGGATGCAAAAAAAAAAAAAAAAAAGACCAAAACATTACAAGTTGATACACATGCTTGATTGGGCTGGCTAGACTTGAGAGAACTATTTAACCTGCGTGAAAAGCGTTGTACACAAATGAGCTCCCCGTTCCTAGAAGTTTATCCTTTCTACCATTTTTTTCCCCACTCTTTCTTTAATCAGGTACCACAGCCAGGAACACTGAAACTATCGCACATCCAGGAAGGCGGGTATGTTTTCCAGCTGACTGTGACAGACACTGCAGGTCAGCAGAGCTCTGACAACGTCTCTGTGACCGTTCTGCCCATGGTTCATTCTGCAGCAGGTGAGAAAGTGACTGGAGCCGTTGCCTGCGTGGCATCTGGTGTATGACACTCAGAGCAAGGGTCTTGATGGAGCCAGAAATCTTATTCACCACTTTTAGTGTATTATTTTGCCCTTATTCATTACATAATGACATCTCTCTCAGTTTTGAATTGCTGTTTCAAACTGAGAAGGCGAGCAAGCAAGAATCACTTGTTTGTTAGAGCAATAATACTTCCAGGCACTTAAATGTTCAGCCTTGTATTGCTAAGAAGCTTGCGGGGTTGGAAAAATGAAAGTATGTGTCAGGCACATCGTAACAGTTCATGGTACAGTCAGACAATGCAGGGAACATGACAAGGCTTGTGTTATAGGGAAGACCTAGGTAAAAGCAGGTGATAGTAGGTGACACAAACTAATAATAATATTGGCCTGCATCTGTAGACTGAAAGATGGGATGGTTTCTTGTTTTCGTGCATTTAAGCTGTTATGTGTAATGGTTGCTATCAAAGCCTTATGTTACGGGGGAAACTGAAACTGGAATTGTATCATTTTAAAACTCTGAGCTCAAGAAACATGTAAAAAGCATAAAAGGTAGAAAGTAAGTTAGATTTCAGTGGCTGTCAATTCTGCACTCTTTACTGTAATAACTTCTCATTACATTGTAATTAGCAGGCTGCTAATGGAGATCTGCTGCTCTGGCACAAAGTAAAGGTTAAACTAGCATCACGACAGTGTTCAGCTGAACCAGTAAAAACTTTGTTCTGCACCAGTGCAGTGTCTCTACGTGAGAGAGCAGTCCCAGTGGCAATAAATTGGTATTACAAAAAACCAGTTATGACTCTGTTTAATAATGCCAGTGTTCCAGTAATGTATGATAGAGTTGAATTCATTAACGTTTAGTTCAGCTAAAGCAGACAGAGAGGTTTGCTGATTTATTTATTTGCTGCTGTGGGCATCTGTTGTATCTTTTGGGTGGAGCATATAGAAGATTTGCTGCCTTTTTTCTTCTTCTAATTCCCCAAGTCTGTTTGCAACTCAAGTGCTACTGCTGTAGTTAAAGCAGTCCAAAGTGCCTTAGTGCATGCAAGACTGGTGCTGTTATTAGCGCTGAACCTTAGGAGATGTATCTTCTAAGTGATTTTTGAGGTTTTAAATAGACACCTGTGTTCCTGCCGGGCTTTCCTTAGCATTTTGCAGCTTTTTGGTATGTAGCAGGGTAACAGCCAAAGGCTATGACTTCCTTATGCAAATAGATTTGCTGTTACAACATTAACCAAACAGTGAATTTGATAGTTCTTTACAAAGCAATGAACTGCACGGCTGTTGGAAAGACAAAAGCGCGAGTGTAAACACCCTATAATTACAAGGTCAGAATGGGTTTCAGGAAAGCTTTGAGTATGCAAAACGAAATGGCCAGGGACATTCTCCATTGCCAGGGGAATCTAAATACTGAAGCAGGCAGCAATCAGTTCTGTCTGGTGAAGGTCACTACGTGACATTGTGCTTAGTCCTATTCTGGCATGTGCTGTGTTGGATTTACATTGCTGATGGAAATAAATGACAAGCATTCTTTTAGTATTTTAATTAGGTTGCAGAAAACATGCTATAAATGATCCTGTATAATCCACATGTGTGCATGCAAAATAACGTTGTGCGAAATACCAAATAGGTATGTGGTAGGAATGATGTGTTGGAGAGATGCATAAAGATTTCATTTACTTATTTTCAGGACTGTCCTGGGTCTTTTAAGCCTGGGAAGATTTCCTTTCAGCGTAGGCCAGCCAAGTTTGAAGTGCTGGAGGGGTGCTGCACAAGGTGTAAGGTGCAACAGCCTCCAGGTTGAGTATTCTATAATACAAAGGTTGCTAGAGTAGTGAAGAGGGTGCCAGGAACAGCTACTAGCTATACTGGCTTCGGTGTCAATGTCGTGTCACATAGCTGAGCCTGACTTTTCTTCAGCTTTCTGCCTTGTTCATGGTCCTTCTTAACACACTGTGGTTTTGCTTTTTCCATGGTGCTGCAGATTTTGGTAATTGACTCGGTATTTATGGCTTGGGTTTCTCAACAGCCTGTGTCGGGGTTTGCTCTCGCTACCAGTTTATCTGCGATGACGGCTGCTGCATCGACATCACGTTTGCTTGCGATGGCGTGAGTCAGTGCCCTGATGGATCGGATGAAACTTTCTGCCAGAACTGTAAGTGCACCGGGCCACAGTACAGATTGTGAAGGTAACTGCAGCCTGAATGACCAAAGGGAAATCACAGAATCATAGGATCATAGAATCATTAGGGTTGGAAGGGACTTGTAAAGGTCATCTAGTCCAGCCCTGTCTGTGCCTTCTCTCCCCATGAGCAAGCAGCTTGTGCCCACTGTGGAGCCTTTCATTGGAAGTAGCACATGGGAAATTTTCATGCCCACATACAGCAGATGCTCAGAAATCAACTCCCTTTTCTTCAAAGTATATCAAAACTGTCAAAGGTCCCCAAATGACAGATTTTGTGTTGAAATTCTCAACATCTAAAAGATCAGTTCTTTACTTGCACGATGATTCTGGAAACAAGGACCCTGGCCTTGATCTGAGGGGGTGTCTCAGATGTGTGCTTCAAAGTGCAGTTACATACCTTGCAAGAATCTGAAACACTGGAAATGTGAGCCCGTGCTCAGCTAAATGAACAGAAATCATCAGCAGGTGAATTAGCACGGTGGCTAACCTCTCTTTAGTTGGTATTTGAGCCGCCGGATTTTGCTTCAGGGTTCATGTATGTGCTCTTGCTTAAGAACTGACAGCGGGCAATTGCGTACTTGCTGTGTGTCTGGAACTCACATTTCATCACATATCTGAACCTGATTAACTTGTTTAGCTGGCCTCGAGGGTCTTCCATCAGAACAATTCCCTTTCATTCTCTATAAAAATGATGATTTTTGTTTCTATTAACACAGTCAGCCCCGGCCGGAAGACAGTGACTCACGTGGCCCTTGGCACTACCCAGCAAAGGACTGTAGGACTGACAGAAAACACAGATGAAAACTTCTCTGCAGAAAACACCCTGAAAGCCACTGTCAGAAATCAGCCACTTCTCTCAGTGGCCGCAGACGTGTCTAACCAATCACTTTCTCAGGGACCAAAGAAACAAATCAGTGGATTTGTGCCAGGTAATAGCTGAATGGAATTGGTTTCAATAAATCATTCTCTTTAAAGAAAGAAAATGTCTTGCACATTAAATTTAGTTAAATTGTGTTTTGGTGCCTGGCTAAGCGTAAAAATTTGCAAATGTACAAAATGCAAAACCAGCTTGTGATAATTAAGTTACAACTAGGTATTGCTTTATAAAGTCAAGTCTGGTCCTTACCAGGTGCAAAAAGTAAAAGTTAAAATGTAGAAATGCTAAGAAAATAATACAGTCTTAAGGAACAAAATGTGCAGTGAGGTAAATACCAATTCTGCCACAGGTGCAGCGGGTGTGTAAGGCTCTTTAAATCTGTAGGAGGTACCTGCAGGAGTATATAACGAAGTACTGTTCAACTTGGGTGAGAGTAATTGCATCTCTACTGGTGCTAACTGAAGACCTTTTCTCTCCCCCCTGAGGTAATGTCTTGATTGTTGTGGGGACTTTTTTCCTGAAGTATGTCTCCAAGGCAGGAGAAATCTTTTATCACTACAGAAAAGGCTGTCTTTGGTACCAAGCAACCCCAGGTCCGTAGTGGCTGCAAGCCTGTTGTGAGTCAGTGTGTAGTGATGTTACAGGTGGAGTCGCCAACCCTTGCCTTGGTAGAACTCCAGAAGCTGCAGTGAAACTGGTGTATCTTTTGAGGGTTTTGCTGGTGAATGAAAATGATCTGAAATGGCAATTGAATGAAAGCAAAACTGCTTGCACAGAGCCTAAAACGAGTGGGAGCCCTCCCACTTTTATTTCTTCAGAGTTCAGACTGATTCTTGCTGCCCATAATGCAGCTAATTATAAAAAGCTTTATTTTCTTGTTACAACAGAGCAGTGCTCAGTGCCCTCTGCTGCTGACTCTTGTAAAGGGCACCTCCCTGGCTGGCACTTTGATGTTTCTTCAGATGCCTGTATTTCATCTGTGGGGATCCCAAAGGGAGTGAAAACAACGCTTTTCAAGAATTTGACTGCCTGGGTGAATGTGTAGGAACTGATAGCAAAATCCTCTCTGAAATATTTCCCCCTTTTCTGGCAGTGTAGATGACCTTGGTGCTCCTTATTGGAATGACTTCAAATTCTGAAGTCTGCCCCAAATGCTTCTCGCTGACATAATCTTGAGAGACACCCAGTATGGGGACCGCCCAAACTAAACATCAGATTTCCAAAGGGCACTGCAGGCTCCAATGGAAAGCCAGCTCCTAAGTGGGTCTCAAAAATTGGGCTTGTGAATCCAGAAGCAAAACCAGAATTGAGGTCACCGACTTCAGCAACCTATAATCAGAGTTTTTAATTGGAAGTGCATGTAAAAGCGTGGCACTTTCACGTCATCATTTTCTGTGTTTACCCATTGCAGAGTCTCTTACTTGCACCAGTTTTGCTCTCCAGGTAGCTTTTGCACAGCAGTAGACAACAGAAAAAAAATTATAGAACTAAAAAAAGTGATAGGGCGTCAGTGATCAGTGTACTGCCAGAAGCTGTTATAATCTTTTTAAACAGGCAGGATTTCCAGCTGACTGTGTCTGGGTTTAATTCTTGTGGTTTTACTATTGCCATTTTGACAAATCTCAGTCAGAATTTAATTTCTGTTAGATGATACTTCAAGATTTCCTTGTAGACTAGAAAGACCCAGTCCTTACTGACCCTGGAGCCCAATACTTTGAACCAAAAAAGCGCCAAACAGCTCAGTGAGTTTTTAAGTGGCCTACAGATCAGTTCCAAAGAGGGTGCGTGTAGTGTGACACGAAGAGGTGCTAGGTACTTGGGTCCAAAGGGCAGCTGCTGAAATCTGCCCTGAGTGTTCTCATGCAGACACTTAAGCTCCACAGGAGTCACGTGCTGTATGTTGATGATTCCCAGAGGTCCAGAGAGGTTCAAGTCTTGCCCCACTGGCAAGCACCACAGTCTTTATGGAGTTGAGGAGACAGGCATCTATCCTATTCCTAAAAATCCGCTCTGGGCCATTAATGAGATTTCTCTCTATCACTGCCATCTCAAGGAGGTTACAGACCAACTCTAATAATGAGGTGCTACAAAAATGAGAGACATAGAAACACTGAGGCAGCTCCATGAAGCCCATCTGGAAAAGTGTTCGGGAGGGCAATGATGGCTAAACACATTTTTGAGGAGAGATAAGCAGCGCTGAACAAAACTCATAGCAGCAGCCTCAAAAGTTCCGCAGTTGCACTGGCAGAAATCCTGTTCTGGGATGGACTGTCTCCTGAGACAGTGCCGGACACGCTGCTGGTGCCAAGGCAGAACCTGCGCCTCCAATCACGCTGTAGAGGTCTTTGTTGGACCAAGACTATAATGTTGCTTGTTGGCTTAGAGTTGACTTTGCAAGCATCCAGGCTCCTGATATACTATTATAAATAAATTTCAAAAGTAAGCTTTAATGATTTTAATGTCAACATAGAGAAAAGCTGTCTACTTAAGATACACGTTAAGGGATACAGCAGCACAGGTTCCAGCTTTTCATTTGAGAGCGCTCCATTCAGGGCTTTCTTGTTTCTTAGTTGGCATTTGCAAATCGTCATGGAAATACAAGCCAAGGAAAACATGATGCTCTTAGATCCAGTGACTCCAAAGCAGAGCAAGAGAAGGTGTTAATATTAAGGGTAATTTACCTACTGGAGACAGCATGTGGCACATTCTAGATGGCTGCTAGACACGATGCTTGATACAGGAGCTTTTAGCTGGCTTTTAAAGGGCACAGAAGTTTTTCCCAAGAAGTTTCAGGACAGAGGAGTTACGTTGTTTTCATTTTTGCATTTGTTTTTATTACAGCGGTGGTTACAGTACCAATAAAGACAGGTCTCTTCTGCTACTTACCTCCCTATAAGCAGCTTTTGTCTCTGAGAATCCAATAAAGATGTCCAATAAAGGGACCTTCTTTTCAAGGACCACCATATTTCTCTTTTCTCCATTTTAAAAGGAGCTGGGCTAAGCTGTGGCATAGTTCCTCACAGCAGGAATATGAGCTTTCTGCCTCTGAGGGTAATACGAGGGGAAATTTGTCCCAGAATCCATTTTCTCCTAATAGTTTCCCTGCTCCCTATTTCCCTTAACCTGCTTTTGTCACTCTGGTAACCTCTCATGTTTGGCTCTCACTTGGTACAAGCTTTTTAAGGAATTACGCTTAAGTATGAAAATGTGAAAATGTGCAAGTCCAAAGTAAGGACTGTTTAAAACTTCTAGCTGACCTAGCAGGGGATCTGTTCACAGTAAAGAGGAAAACAAAACCAAAAAGTCATTCATTGTTGACAATGAGTGAATCTTGTTCTGCACTCTTGCCTTTCCAGTGGGATTCCTCTACAGCAGGGTGACTCCAGGGGAACACCAAGTCCAACTTAGGATAACCTCCTCAGGCACTCAGGGCATGGAGTCTTCTGCAACAGACTCATGGTTTACTTTTGCCCAAGCTGGAAGGCCAAACGTTTTCTTCCATAGTTGGGAGTGGATGCAGGAAGAGGCATTTGATCTCAATAAAGAAGTCCTTTCCCTTTGCAGACGTACCTCCACTGTGAAGTAACCCAGACTGCAGCTCCTCCAAAGGCCAGTGCAGCATTTCTGCATGGCTGCCTCTGAAGCGCCCCGGCATCCTTTTCCAGGGAAGCTCTCAAGCCCAGCTGCGTATTGTGGCACTGCTGCACTTGTCAGTGAATATAGCAAACGTACAGTTGCAAACACGGTCATGCAGATGGGTTGAATTCACAAGCAGCCTGAAGATTTGCACTCCCCAGCACAGCCAAGTGAAGTGTATAAATCACCGTAACAGCTTTGCATTCCCCTGGCACGGGGTCTCTGCCCCTCCCCAGCCTGCCCGCGCCGGCTGTTGTGCAGTACTGTTCAGGGCCGGGATTACAACGTTTGACTGCGTGCCCAAGCCTTAGTCATGTTTCTACTGCGGAGGTATCAGCAGTGGTAGCCATAGCCTAGATCTCTATTTTAGAGCAACTGGAAAGAGCTATAAATTGCAGTTTCCTAGGCATGGACTAGAAAATGAAGAGAAAGTGAAAACAAAATGAAACCCACATAACATGCTTTGTGACAGGCTGTTAAACCTGTTTGGGGAAATCTCTCTTTGCCTTCTGGTTGATAACAGAAAAGATGTTGAGCAGTATTGACTCTGATAGCTCCTCCAGTCCTGTAAGAACAGCCACAAGTCTTACAAAACCCTACAAGCTTTATTGAAAGGATTCTGTTATTCTTCCAAAATTTTCCCACTAAACTTCTCTCCAGATATATTTGTGAAATGTCTTTACAAGCAGTTGGCTTAAATATTCCCTTTAGTCAAATGGCAGGGAAACAGACTTATAAAAGAGGCACTCAGATCTAGCCTTGCTGTACAGGTAGCTCTAAGAAGAGCCAGTGTCTTTTGGGTATTTCTAAAATAAAGATAAATATTCATTTAATTTCATTTAGGGGAGACAGAAGCAGAAAACAGCTGCTGGTTTTGGTCTCAGTTCCATCCAGGTTACTTTGCACAGCTCTGATGCCATACGGGCACCTTAAAGGCAGCACAGTTTGCACTTAGGGTTTCCCTGAGTCCCCTTAGGGAGCAGCTTTAGAGCCCCAGTGAGGAAGAGGGCTGCGGCTTCTTCGTAAGGCATTTCCTAGCAGGTGAAGTTAGGGTTTATGTCCTCGCAGCCGTAACGGCAGGGCAGTAAAGCCAGAGCCTGGGAGGCTGTGTTGTGCCTTAGAGTGGGGACGTTGGCGCTAACTTCCTGCCTGTATCGATGAAACAATTTAAAGCCTAATTAATGGTTGTGTGTATTTGCTGCCACTGCCGCCAGGGACACGTTCTGCAGCGCGTCAGAGCCGTTGGTGGTGAGTGGGAGTTACGCGTGGTGCGTGTTCCAAGCTAATTGACTTAAACGCTTCCTTAACGCCCACTACGGAATGTAGTTCCAAGTACAACGTTTTGCATTCCTATTTCAGAGATCTTGTAGCACAGTGGTGTTTCCACCGGCATCGTCACAGTTCTGAGGGCTGCCAGCAAATACACCACAGCACAGTCAAAGTGCCCTTCAATATTTATCAGTGAAAAGCAAATATAGTCGTTGCGTTTGAAAACGTAGGCGTATTTCTGATTTTTGTGAGGGTGTGTTGGTGGATTAAGCTGTCACTCTTGCACAAAGCGTCCCCAGGGCTATCGGTGTAGGACTTCAGTGGGAGGGCAGGAGGAGGGAGCCCCAGCTGAGTTACTCTTCGCTCCGTGAAGCAGAACTGCAGCCGCCTGCACTCCTAAGGTGAATGCTTCTTGGCAGCAAACTATGCGTTGTCTCTTCTTGTGTAATTAACAATGCTCTGCTATATCTTCTGTACTACACGAAGGTGAAGTGACTCCAGGTCATCCTCTTTGAAACGTTTTCCCCACGTATTTTTATGCCTCCCAAGTATATAAGTTCTGCATCTGTATGTGTCAGGTAACAGGCAAAATCAAGGTAATTTGTGTCGCCAGCCTGTGCATTTTCCTGCTTTACAAGTTCCAAGGGTGGTGATCAACATAACTTGAAATGGTCACATTTTCACCTACGTATAACTGCTTCAGTAAGGTTTTAGCTCAGATTGGTCTACGCCCCGTCAAGGAAGTTTGTAAAAGGGAATTGGTATCTATCTTTTTTTCAGTGGAAAATGACCCTCCTGTGTTTGGATAAGATGCATTGGTGTTTGTGATGCAAAATTGAGTTTACGTTTTAGCTTTAGTTTCACATTATTTCAAGAATTCAAGTTATACAATAGGAATCAGAAGTTCTTAAACTGTTTGGTTTTTTTTTTTCCCTAAGTTTAAGCACTTTCACGTTATTTAATTCAAGTGTCAATTCCTGAGTCACTGAACTGCAATATTCATTTATCTTGCTTGACCTTGTGCAGATAACAGTTCCTCAGGGAAAAGAACAGATGATAAAAATGGGGATGGCATAATTGTGCCAAAGAGAGATCAGCTTGGAGGCGATCGCCCAGCTCCAGAAACAGGTAAGACCGACCACGGGAGTTCTTTTTGAATTATGTTTGTTTTTCAGTCAGGTGCTACAGATCCAGATGCTATAGTCAGGAATTTAATAATGTTCCTAACTTCTATCATCGCAGTTTAATTTCTCAGCATTAATTACTCCAAATAGTAGCACCTAAGTGATAGACTAGCTCTATTTTTAAAGAAAAATTTTGAGTTTTCTCTACCAATTCTCACTGTATTAAATAAAGTGTAATTTCTCTTAACCTCGTTGTAGGTGCTGTGTTACCCTTAGCCTTAGGCTTGGCCATCACTGCTTTACTGCTGCTTATGGTTGCTTGCAGACTGCGTTTAGTGAGACAGAAGCTTAAAAAAGCTCGACCCATTACATCTGAAGAGTCTGATTACCTCATCAATGGGATGTATCTCTAAAAATTGGATTTAGGTCAGTTGTTTTCTCCCCTTTCTCTCGTGTCCATGAACCTCTGCCTCTACAAAAGGACCAAAACCTTTAGTTAAGTTTCAAGTGTAGAAGAAGCCTACGAGATGAGGAACATGTTCTTCTCCTTTGGTGATAAAACAAACAAGTGGGTAGATGCCCATGCTCAGAAAATAAGCAGTGTTCAGGCTCCAGAGAGTAGCTCTAGTTGGCTCTTTGCAGAAGACACTGCAAGGTGGGGACACCCCAAACTGGATGCAGGGTGCCCTTGCCCTCCTCGCAGCAGTGGGGGTCCCAGCCGTGGCAGAGTGTGCCCCAGGGCCTGTGCCACCCTGCTCTTCTCCGCGCTGCCACCGCTGTGCTTTGCTCTGGGGACTGGGATGCTCCAGACCAAGATGTTATTTCACTGTCCAGCATTGACTGATCTGTGTGCTTTCCACCTGACACACTGGGAGCATTTTCATTAAAGAATGTGTCTTGCTTTGTTAATAAAAAGCAATCACTATCTAAGCACCAGCTTTTGTAACAGAATTTGGGACTGAAGGAACAAAGCATCCTTTTTTCATTCGTAGTTTAAACCTCTCTGCCGCTAACTGAAAATCATGCTTACCAAATGCTAAAATGAAAAAATACAAGTCCTCAGCAGGCAAGTTTGGACTTTCCAGTGCTCGACAGCAGTCACGCGCGATCTTAGAGCTATGTCTCTCCCTGGAGCTCAGGGCTCGTTCGGCCTTTTCCAGCACTGGCCCGACACCCTCCACAGCGTGGAGGCTTTTACCCAAGACGCCAAAGCGTAGGATTCCTGCTGGCTATCCCATGGCTCCCCTGCAAAGCTTGAAAGCTTTGGCAACCTGCCCTCACCCCAGCAAAATTCTCATAGAATTAGAGCAAGCAATTGATACGTGTGAGTGAACTTCAGATGTGTTAACAGTAAAATGTGTACAGTACATGTGATATATACGTACATATATACAGCCACCCCGCCGTCTGTCTTGTTTGACTGTCCAAGGATGTCACATCCGTCACGGGTCCCAGTAAAAAGAGGCAAACGAGGCATGCCATCTTTTTGTATGTCGTCTTTTGTACTTCACTAACTTCAAATCAGCGAGAATATTGCCATGGTGTAAAAATAGCTCTTCAAGTTGCTCGGTCTTGATTATTTTATGTAAAATAGCTCTAATAAACCTATTTTATTCTTACATTTCTTGCATTGCCTTTATTTTCAGCTGCCAGCTACATGTTGTGCTATGAGACCATAGCATGAGAATACGTTCTCCTCTCTCTGTGAAATGGCCTTAAAAGAAGCTGGAACGCGTATGGTAGGCCAGTTGTTGAGATATTTTGTTGTAGGAAGATTGAGATCTTACGATAGCAGCAAGAAAATGTGTCATTTCTCACTGTGCCCATAGTGCTCCTAGTACCAAAACCCAGCACACAGCCAGCAGGAGAATGAAAAGTCTGGTTTTGTTCTTCTGGGTAGGACAACCTCGAGATCCCCGCGCAGCCGTGGTGCGAGAAGCTGCTAAGCTGTCTGGTCACTTCACCCAACAGCAGGCTTTGTTGCTGTGCTGCTGTGAGCGCCATCAGCCTTCGTGGATTTTGCATGTGACAGACGCCTCCAAGCAGCTAGAGCGCGAGCAGCAGACAGCAAGCACAGCACAGGAGTCCGATTACCGCCGTGTTGGGGTTGCCACAGCCTTCCCAGGGACTCTTCTTTCTAGGAGGGGAGGTGGCAACGCTTGCTGCTGTGCAGACCAGCGGCCTGAGGGCTGTTACTTCTCAGGTAATTGCAAACTCCATGGCTGGACTGAGATTAAAAAATGTTTGCAGCTCATCAGAAAGCCTGGGCATCATCAGCTGGACGAAGAGCGAGAAAAGTTAGCAAAATAACATTGGCTTGGCGCTTCCTGCAGCTGATACACGCTGGTCTCAATAACGCGCGCTTTCATTTACTACCTTTTGTGCTCTTTGGCTGGAAATAAGTGGTACTGAGCTGCTGAGCCAGAGCACAGCTGAGCACTAGAAGAACAAGCTGTGGCAAGACACTCTTGTCGACGTGCTGGGGGTGCTGCCCCCATCTCTCCAGGCTGCTCCCAGCCCTTGCCTCCTGCTGACAGCGTTTCGGTAGCCCCTTCCCAGCCACTCCAAAATTGAGGCTCTCTCCGATAGCAAAGGAGCACTTGGAGCAGGCACTGCTTCTACACCACCTTCACAGCTGCATCGCTAACTGCTTTCATGGCTTCTCATGCAAACTTGAGGAGCTGGGGGGTTTCATACAGTGTTCACACGGCAGGAGAAGTCAGATCCTCTGCGTGAAGAACATCGCTATTTGAGGTCTGTCAGACCTGGTTTTCCTGTCCTAGACACTGATGTGTGTAGCCACGTATCTGGGAATATGCGCAGCCCACCTATCTGTACTACCAGCATGCTTTAGACAGGCAGGCAGAGCACACCGATTGCTCTGACAGCACAGACCTGGGGATATCACTCCTCTGTGGATTAGCAGAGGTCACTACCATTTGTTTTGTCAGTGTCTGTTGACGTTGATCAAGAGACGTATTTCTGTTAGATCGCTTTTTGGATTTTCACTTGTTTTGCCCTTCAGACGAACTTAGGTACACTTAAGAGTACAAATTATTTCAAAGTAACAAGCGGTATTTACTTGAGTTTAATCCATAATTAGAAGTTCATTTTTTCCCCATAACGTGGGTTGCTTGCAGAGGATCCCGGCCTGAACATCCCCACTGTAATCTTTCCGTAGCACTGCAGGTTTATAGCAGAGGCAGTCCCAAAAGCACATTTGCAAAACAAAAAGGCTGAAATAGGTCAGCGTGATGCTCCATTTGCTTTTTAAATCCTAGATAAAGCACAAGAGTTTCAATCCCCAACTCCACAGAGCGAGTCAGGAGGCACCAACCAATAGCAACACAAACACGCCACCCCAAAACAAAGAGAGCGCCTTTCTAGTAAGCCCCAGCAGAATCCACAGTCACGCATCACTGAGGTCTACGCTTCCTGCTTTCGTGAGCATCAGGAATTGGGATTTTTCAGCTAAAAGGGTAAAAGCAAAGGGAAAGCTAGGAAAGATTCAGAGAGAGCTGGCAGACGTAAAGATCAGAGGCAGTAAACACGTAATCGTTAGTATGAAAGAAAAAAGCCCATGAAACAATTGGCTTGAGTGGAGTAAAAGGGAAACATGCTATACAGAGGGCATATTTAGAGGGAAAAAAATGTGTACAAGTAACTTGGCTACATATTTTTCAACTAATAGTACCTAAAATAAGTCAGAAAGGGAGAATTAGGGGGCTACAAAGACATTTGTACTACAACAGAAACACTTGCTGAACACTGCACTCTGCACTGGAGCTCTGAAACACAAAGGCAAGCCTAGAAGGACTGAATCAGCACAAGAAGCCAGTTCAGAAACAAGTGTTTAAGGACAATCTGCTAGAATTTTAATTTTTGCATTTGTAAGGCTCCTGGCTGACAGTTATAAACCGCTCAGAAATTAATAAAAAGTGTATTTTGAGCAGGCTGAGAAAAAACAGCCAAGGCAGAAAGGTTCAGTGCTGTGAAGGATTAAGAGTCACATCTTGCAAGGACATCCTCAGCTGCTCATCAACAGGATGCTTAATCCTGTTAAAAAAAGGGCAGAGGAAGACATTTTCGCACCATTCTTCACAACTATCGGATCCCAAAGCACAGAAGAGATGCATTTAAGAGATCTACGTTCAGAACAAGTGACTGAAAAACATTGATCTAGAGGGAGCAGGAAACTTGAATGGGTGCTGGACTGGAAAGGACTTGAAAGCAGGCAGTGCAGTGGAAATTTGGGACTATGGGGAAAGCATCCCTGAAGGCTAATTCCATGCACAAGAGAAGACTCCCCTGAGGCTGCCTCTAAAGCCAGAGGAGAAGAGCTTCTCCAGAGCTCTGATCAGAGCATTAGTCTAAGCAGATGCTCTGTATCACCCATTTCCCTAACCAGAGGCCTTTGAGAGGGCCCTTCTAGTCCACAAGGCACCTGAAACGAAAGTTACGGATTAACCTCCAGTGCCCTTTCTCCATTACAGCAAAAATAAGGATTTGGCAGAACATGGTGAAGAAGATACTTAATCTCCTCATAATAAAGATACGTAAGATGCAAACATATGCCTAACCTTAGCTGAAAATAGGACCTCACCTTCTCAGTAGCCTCAGGGAATGTTTTCAGGAGTATGCAGCAAGTTAGTTCTTCAGAAGCGTATGATGAAAATGGTCGGACTACAAAGAAACATGAAAAGATCAAAGTGACATCTCAAAGAAAGTCTGTCAACAACCTTGGTGGAAATAATCTGTTGTTGCTGAACCAGTTTTGTTAGAAAGGCATGGGATTAAGTCTTCCAAGTTTTCAAGTTTGGTGTGATGAGACACGAAGTGAGTTCTTTCCATTTCTCCTTCCTGAAGCTTTCAGGCAACTTTCAGCAGGCAGCTGGAGCTCCTCCATATAGATTTCAGCAATAGTGATGGCCATTCAATTCATAATTTATAGAAATACCATTTTAGTTCCTGAGCGCATTCTGCTGAGCATCTCATTAACACCCTGCCAAGAGCACAAGAACAGCCTTTCATAGGAAAACTCAGAACGCATCAGCTGTGATACGAATTTGTGCTGTGTACAAAACTATGACCCGGAACGGAAAGCGGCCCGGATGAAGCGCGGGAGGCAAACAGGACAGCTGTAGGAAGGTTTCTAGCACCCCTGCCTGCATAAGGCCAAATTTTAGTCCAAGCCGATTTCCTCAGACCTGGCTGAGGCATGGAAACCCAAACCCCCCCTCACTAAACAAAACCACAACACCCTGCCACTGGGTGCTCTGAGCACAGAAGCGCACATCGACTGTAGGAAAAGCAGAAGGGCTTATGACACCCTAAGAGTGTCTGTGCACCGCCCTGATGCTCCGGGTCTTCAGCTTTTCACAAGTATGAGCAGATGGACAAAACCTCAAATGGAGCCAAAGGCAAACTGTATGAGCCCACACAACCAACTTAAACCCTGGGCTTGAATCCATCTGTTCTGTCCCACAGCGTTTAAACTGTAATTTACACTTCCCGATGCGTAAAGTCTGGACGTCCTGAAATGCAAAAGACCAATTTCAGACCTCATCGTCTCCTGCATCCCCCTGCCCACACGCTGCCTTTTCGGGAGCACCTCCTCTCCGTGTTTTTCTGTTTGGTTGTTTTATTCTGCACAATGTGCTTGCATGACCTCACCATGCCTTTCTGCTGAGCCAGGACCACTGCTCGTTCACTTCAGCAGAATACCTCTTCCACGTCATTTGGGACAAAGAACAAGGGTTCCATAAAGGAAATTGGGGTTCTTGATCTTTCTAACTGCACGATCTTTCTAACGTGTTCCACATCAAAAAATCAGCTAAATGGAACCAGATAGAAATCACGAGCGTGATTTGCGTTACTCCTCCTTTGCATCATGTCAAAATCAAGAAAGAATTGGAATTGCATCTCCTGCGAACTGCTGTTTAAATCAAACGCAGCACATCCTAGGGCCCCTTAACGGGTAAAAGGAAGAAACGCTGCTGTTGTATAAACGGGTTACCACCCCTCTTTCTGGCAGGAAAGACAGCATTAGTTCAGTTTGGGCATTTTAGTTCACCCCTTTGTGCTGCTGGTTAATTCCGCAGTCCCTCCACGGTCGAAAACCCTGGAGCTTGTCACCGTGTCACAAAAACACTGCACACGCAGGGAGAACTGCTGCCAGCTGGACACTCCAGAGCCTACCACAGAGAGCCCCCGGCTCCAGGCAGGACGGCCCCTTTCAAACTCACGGGCTACAAAACATTTCAGGAATCATCCAGGCGGCCTCGACCGGCAGCATTGGTGCGCACCCTCTGTGCGCCAGTCTCCTTCCAAAAAAACCCTCCTGTAATGGTCTCTATACCCTCAAGGTAGCTCTCTGGTTTGAATGGAAATAGTAAAAAAAAAAACAACACATGTAATCCCTGCTGCTTGAACAGAAAGCATCCATACAGCACACCAAATGGAGCATCCACAGCTGTCGGTGAGTTTTCAAGATACAGATAGGGGCTCTTGGTTCCTCTGCTCAGACTCTGGAAGTCTTTTACTGGCTGCACATGTGAAGTCCTGTGAAGATTTAAATCAAAAAAAACCCCAAAACAAAAACAAACAACAAGGACACCTAGATACAGCTTCCTCTCAATTTGTTTTATTTGGCAAAATAGCAATTCAGACAGTTCACACAGCATTTATTCAAGCTCTTCAAATCTTCTGCATTTCAACTTGTCCTCTTCTCCAAGAAGTTTTTACTTCAGAACCATTGCTCCATCATGGAGGGGTTTTCATTTTTGCATTCCTAAATGCTACTCCGGGATACTCCTTTCTGTCTGAGTACCTTGACTGTCACCAACCCCTTCAGTGGAACGGGTGCACTAATCCCAGCAGCCTTGGTCCCTGAAGTCTTACACCTCCTGAAGTGGTTCTTCCCAAAAAAAAAAGCTGTTGCCAGATCTCAGCTTTATCACCTCTTCCAAGTTAGGCTAGCTTATTACACTGTGTCCAGAAACAAGAATTTGGATACAGCTGAGCTCTTATCTTTCATTTAACTGATTAAATCAGTGAGAAGATGTAAATAAAGCTGAACTCAAATGAATGATACAGTGACCAAAAGGTTGAACATTAGCATGCATCATGTAAGATATTTTACTTCAACACCAAGAACTAGATTCACAGTTGATTGTGGTTAGTACAAATTTGTCAGACGCAAGTGGGTTTTTCTGAATTGTATTTTCTAGAACACATGCTGTATTAATTCCTTTATAAGGTTAATCTTTGTGTATGTGCTCCCAGGCTGCAGTCAGATCAGGAGGCGGTACATGAACTTCCAAACACCTGAATAAATTGATACATATCAGGTGAGACACGTCTTTTACACAGGAACAGGAGGAGGCTCACCTTCACAGGAAGGTTATTTAAAATGTTCCTCTTTCATATTCAGAGGCCTTTGAATTTTACGCTTTATTCTTTCAGAGATTAATCTCATCACAAAGTTATTGCTGTTCCTCCACAAAAAGTAAAATATACTTTTGCAGTGATCACTATGGGTTGTTTTCTACAAATTATTTTATTCTATAACCCTTTTTACCATAACAAAGAAAATGGTAACATGCTGTTTACTTTAATTCCTGGTTGCTCAAATCTGAGCAAGATGACCCAAGACACACTTCCTCCCTTTCCCAAGCATCTCACCTTATCGTACAGCTTTGCAATTTGCTGTTGACATTTTACAGTACCAAAACAGAAAACTTGGGGCAGAAAAAATGTTTATAGCCTTCCCACTACTCCTCTATATGACAACTGAACAATTGCATCTCTATCTGTACTTAGGAGTCCCAAATTCATTACTCCTTTTGCATGGACTCATTATTCCTTCTGCATCTATCAGACTTTCCTTGTATAGCAATTAAGAATTCACTTTTTAGAAAGCCAGAATTTTTCTTGGGCGCCTTAGTTAGAGAAATGAGAACATTAATACAGCAAATGGCTTTGCCAAAAGTAACTTTCTCTCAGAACCAAATTGGAATTTTTTTTTGTAATAAAGAATCTAGCAATCCATATCTCAGTAGTCTACTACACAGTGATCCTCATCTTCCACACACGCACACAACCCTCCTTTTGCTTTTAACTTTATTTGGCAAAGCAGCATTGTTCAGTGACTGGGACACAGCTTACATCATATTTACGGCGTTAAATCCGTGTGCATCACATCAGACGTGAGCTACAAACCAAAACAGGATTTCAAGACCCATTAATGAATTTTAGAAGGAAAACCATGTCTGTTCTATCCAGCTTTAACAGCAACGTTTGATAAGAGCGGTCACCCACCTCTGATGTCTTGAAGTTTACTATGTACAAATGCCTGGTTTTAAGGTAATAAAGCAGCTGATTGTATCTACTACATGCTAGTCTATGACACCATGTCAAAAGCTTAAAAAGGAAGTTCATCTCCTTTTAGTAGCATCTAGCAGACATCAGAACACAGAAAACCTGGTATTACCTACGTAGTGTCATAAGGTGCACAGAAGCAGTTTTACCAAGGGACACAGGAGCCGAGAGAAGTGAGTGTTCAAGTACTCCCATCAAAATTCGAGTTCACAAGCTATAGGTCTTTATCTGCAGTTTTGCAGAAATTCACTTTGAACAAATGAAAGTAAAATAAAGGCATGTTAAATAAAACAGTGCCCACATAAAACTTTCCACCATTTCTTTATCAGATTTGCCTTGAGCATCTAAAAAAATAAAACAAACACCACGCTTTTCCATGCTGATAACAACAGTATAACGAAGTCCAAAACAAGCTGCAATGCTGTTGGTTTTCAAAAAGCTTTTAGAACTGGAGATGAGCAGTCCACTGTAACACTATGTTTGGGTCAAGATGATGTAGCTTTTACAATTCATCCCTGTAGAAAGAAAACACACGTAGTTATGTTTCTTCTCCCCTTGGAAATCGTATTTGAAAAGTTCCGATACTGAATCAGATTACATTTAAGTGCTCAAGCACATCAGCAAAACCTCAGAAGTCTCTTCAAGCTTTTGAAAATAACAAACAACAAAGGAAAGGCAACAGCAACCCCATATCATCTCATACTGTTATGTGATGTATCATGAAATATGGGTCACTCTGTTTTACATTTAATGGATTTTTGCCCTAATGAACATCCCCCACCCACACAGCTGGTTACCCAGCTACTTGTCATCCAAAATCTGTTGGCTACAGGCTGGCAAGAAACTGAGCCAACTTACTAGACAGAGTTGGCAAAAAGCATTCTCTGTAGCTGCCAAAAAGGCAAGTTTAGCTTCAGCAGCAGTCTCTCAAGCAAGTCTGGAACACAATCTCACATCAATGTCATGTAGTTTGCACCACCTATTGTATTTATCCCACAAAGGAGCTCCTGAAGGAACTAGGCTAAATCAGGACTAGGGTAAGGAAGAGGGGGAGGCAGGGTGGGGGGTGTGTGTGTGAAAAGGAGAATCAAGTAGGAGATGTATTAAGAAGTCTCTCTAAATTACTACGAGGAATCTAGAAAATGCAGGCTTTCATTCCTGCAGAGCATTTAAAACACATTGAAACAGGAAACCCACAGAACCCATATTCCAGCAGTGAAATTCCCATAGATTAGCGATTTGTTTAAATATTTCTAAAGCATTAACTTCAACGCAAAATGTCCACCAAGTCTGAAAGCTGTGCACTGTACCATCATGAACGTTGGAAAATTCAAACAGAAGTGTTTGCTTCTTTCCTCCCCCAGGGCACAAACGATTTATACACTCACAATGAGCACGCTGCAATTTTTTCTTTTAGTAGGTGCATCACCCTCATTAGCCAAAGCAAACACTATCTGAATTAACAAAAACTTCACTAATGTGATTGCTGGCTCAATACACAATAGTATTTCCTGCTGTCATGCAAACTGACCCACAAAAACATAGTGCTACATGCACACAAGCAAAAGCTTTAAAGTTATAAAGGCATTATCCTTCTGGAATCACGTAGCATGGAATGACAGCATGCAAAACATTTTAGAAGCGCCTGAAAAGGCTGTTGAAACTAGTGCTTCAGTGACTAGTTTTCTATCTAATGCAGCAGGGATGCAAACTTTGTGATTCGTTAGCGATAAATACTTGCATTCTTTGCACTTTGCATTGCCTTCTAATAGTGAGGTACTAATCATACAGCTTCAGAATGTTGCAGTAGTTACAGACAGGAGAAAAAAGCAGAAAGAAGAAAATTTCTTGGCATGGGTAAAGAAAAAAAAAAAAAAAATCTGTTTATAGCTAAAGGTTTGGAAGTTCTCCATATTTGCCTATTTCAAAGAATGGGTATTTGCTTACTTTAAACAGATAAAAATAAATGAACATCTGATACTCAGTTTAAAACACAGCGCGGGTGAACTTAGGACAAGTACTTCATTCATCTTTAATGCTTCCAGGAGCTGCATCATCAGTTAATATGTACAACTTCAAAACACGGATGTAAGCAACGCTACTGCTGTTGCTGGTTTAGTCTCCTATGCCGAATTGCTGATAGGATTTTCAGCCTGATTCCTACCGGATACTCTCATAGCACAGTTCCCACCTCCTCTCCCACCGTGTACTTGTACTCTTCCAGTACGTAAGGGGGCTTGCAAGAGAGACAAGGAAAAACCCTTTAGCAGGGCCTGCTGTGATAGGATGAGGGGTAATGGTTTTAAAATAGAGGGATGTAGATTCAGACTGGATATAAGGAAGAAATTCTTTACGCTGAGGGTGGTGGAACACTGGCACAGGTTGCCCAGAGAGGTGGTGGATGCCCCATCCCTGGAAACGTCCAAGGCCAGGTTGGAGCAACCTGATCTGATTGGAGATGTCCCTGCCCCTTGCAGGGGGGTTGGACTGGATGGCCTTTAAAGGTCCTTTCCAACCCAAACCATTCTGTGATTCGATATCTTTGTAAAAGCCTGGCCTTCTACTGTGACCAATAATTCTTAATCCTTTAGACCCAAGCTAGATCCTCAAAAAATCGCAAGCCTAATAAAAATTCCATATTTACTCTGAAGCTATAAACCTGGTAATTTCACCCAGCCACAGATGTTGGCAAGGTTTTTGCATAATGTTGCTAATGAAGTTAATGTATTGAAATGTGCGGTTTGTTTTTTTCCTTTTACAAAATGGTTTTTGTACTTAGAATTCAAATAAGTGATACTAACATATTGATGTTTTAATTGTTGCACTTCACATTGCTTTAAGTTATTCCTGACCAAATAACGTTCCTGTAAGTTAAGTATATCCTAGATGTCACTTTCAAAAGATTTTAATATTCTGTTTATTAGAACATTAACTGTATTTAGGGGGATCAGCTTTCCTCAAGAGATTTTTCACTCCCTCTTCACTACTCATTAATCTAACAACAGCATCCCAGCCCAAAACAATATATGACGGATGTGTTAAAATTATGCAGCATTTATTTTCTACTGTTACGAGAAGCTGAACTTATATGTACACTATTGCATTATATACATTAGAAAGTTACAGAAGAGCCTTAGATCATCAGCTAAGTAACAGTTCTCAGCTTTCCACCTAATGTGAACAGCTTGCAGACTGAAATGCGCGCTGCAAAACAGCATCAGTTGATCCTAACTTCACTTGTATGGGATCAGAAGCTGCCAAGCTATGAAGTTTCAACTACTGGTAAAAACCAGGATACTTGCCTGTCCTCCCAGCGGTAAGAGACCTATTCTGCTACAAAGCTTAAAAGGAGACACAAAATACAACTGCTGCTTCCTTGTTAAAAATACCTTGTTGTCCTCTAGAGCCATAGGAGAGATCTAATTAATCTGTATTTTTCTCCCTTTTTTCTGGCCACAACTATTTGCTGCGATTCTTAGACAACTCACATAATTTCCCTCCACCTTCATATATGCACTCCTTCCAATCTGTTCAGTAGCTCCTGCTTAGCAAGTAATATATATATATTTAGGTTTCAAGTCATCACAATAGTCCTTCTCAGATCCTTGGATTTCTAACACAGGAATCACTCATCTAATGTTGTCAATTGAGGCATCAAAGCAAATTTATAAACTCAAGTTAAAGCAAATTTCAGAAGTCATTAGCTCAAAATCATTATTCTAAAAATAAATTTAAGAAAGCTTGAAAAAATTTTGGCTTACCAGTAGAGAAAGCATGCAGCAATATTCCGTATTTCCCACTGGGAATATCCAACAAAAAAATAAAACATTCTCAGAAAAATCTAACAGGTAGCACTTCAGGTAAACGTCAGAGTTCATTACAGAAAAAAAATACATCTTATCAACAATAAGAAAAAACACAAGTCTGGGATACAGGTAAGTCAAAGTTTTGCAATCTCTCTCCACCTCTTTGCTGAAAGGCATTCAAATGAAATATTTGAACGAGCATTTATAAATTTATCTGAAATCTGTAACTCACTCTTTTTGATCCACTTCAATTTTCTTGTCATTAGGCAGCATTTGACTTTCCCTTTTTGATACATCATTCGTCTTTGAAAAATACACTGTCATTACTGGTACTGTCTTTCTAATGCATATTAGGCTACATGCTGAATTTCAGTATCTACTCGGTGTTTCAGCAGCCAATTATTTCTCCCTTTGTAATTTTAAAGGTAATTAGATGCAATATTTGGACTTGTAGCATTTTAATCTGGAAAGGTGCATTATAAAGTATTTATTATTTGCTATGATCAATCATCAAATGAAATGACAAAGAAAAGGAATTTTCTCCAACCTATTATATCAGTTACATCACATGCACTTTTACATAATACATATTTTTTAAATTTAACCTAAACTATTTTGTGCAGAGATTCTTCTTGCCAAAGTAAAATAAAAACTTTAACCATAATAATTAGTCTGCATAGCCAAAGGAATTCTGGGCAAACAATTCCTGCTAATTTAAATTTAAATTGGACAACTAGCTCATCAGGGGCATTTGAAACACTGAATAAGAGCTTCTAAGCAGAAACATAAAATATTTCCTAAAAACCACGTTTTCCAAAAGGGTGCTTAATCATGTTGTATGTACAGATAAGTAACAGCCTCAGTCTAGTCGCTGCATTTTTTGCTCAGAAAGTTTATACTGTCATTATAATTCTGTATTTTATCAGCAAATATGAATTTAGTATGAATAATTTCTACTAATGCAATTTTTTAAGTTACAAGAAGTAATTTGTTAAGTTTTTCACAAATTTGCCAGTTTGGAAATAAAATCCGTTACTGCAACGGACTCCTTGCTAAGCATTCCTTACGTTGTTGTTCTCTTTAAATCGTCACTCCAGGTAAGTTGTAAGTGAACTTGTAAGAAAAGAAAAATCAGAACTAATTTACGTAAGAAACTGCCAATCAGGTAGGCAATAAGCTGTGTTCTCAATCATGTGGCACAAGAAGTCTTCTCTCCTCCCTACTGATAAGTAAGAAAAAAAAACAATAATTGGGAAATTTTATGTGAGAGGATAAACATCCTTATCAGCATAATTATGTAAATGGGCACCTACTGCTGGATCTCTGGCGCACTAATAAATTTCATTTTGTACCAGAAATAGGGTTCCTGTGTTTATTCTACTTCCGAACGTCTCATGGAGTCCCATTTGAGAAGATTGCCACTAATGTTTGGAGCTTAAGAATACCACTGCAGCTGAATGCAAATTAGAAAATTACGGACTAAATTTAAAGAAATCCAACAATATTCACAAAATAAAATTATTTATTTAGTACCACAACATCAGTTCATCGAAATCCAAAGAGTTTTTCCTTCCAGCTAGTCCCGATTTTTCTTTTGCTAGAACGTCCAAGTTTTACTTGACGAAGAATGATACAAAGCATCTGGAGGGAGGTCTGACTTCAAACACCACTTTGAGATCAAGTCACTGTGGGGCTGCTTTGTAAAGAGCACCTCACGCCCCTAGTAAGGAACTGTACCAACTTCTGCAACATGTGAATGGCTCGGCAAAAATGTAAGGGGCTTCTTTCTCGCCAACTGGAAGGTCTGCTAGTCTAGGAAAACACTGCTGGTCTATCAATTGTCTTTTGCGAAGGGAAACACCAACTCTTAGTGTGAGGAAACAGCTACCTGCATTAGGAATGAAATTGCGTAACAATGTTAGCTGAGAGGATGACAAGTTAAACACACGGGATTGTTAAGCTACTCTTATAAAAAAAAAAAAAAAAAAAAAAAAAAAAAAAAAATGATTGGTCAATGAATTTATTTTTACAACTGCAGTCTCTCATACTACAGCTCAATTATAGAAAGAATTAAAGATACCTTTTTCAGAGGAGTCTCTAATTGATCTCTGCTCACAGGTCTTCAAAAATTTAGGAGAGAGAATTTAAAATCTAGGAAGTGCAGAAAAAATACCTCCTATTTTGGATGCTAGCGTAGATAACAATGCTGATTTATAATTAGGAGCTTCCTTAGCAGTAGCTAGCTGACCATATACTTCCAATAAAGAAAAACAACAAAAAAGACAATGTGACCTCCTGTAAGGTCAGCAGCACACTAGCAGTTATGCTTGAGAAGGGAATGGTCATTTTCTTCAGATCACAAAAACGGCAGTTAAAGAAAAAACAAACATGATAAGAAGTGGACTTCTGAAATTTCCTTTAACAAAAGATTTCCAAGTCTGAACCAAATTTAAATGTACATAACAAGAAAAAGCCTCTATGCCACTGTAGTGATCAAGGTAACCCTTCAGGCTAAGCACTTACCTTTTCTGATAACACCAGTGTATATTCCTAACACTTAAATTAAAAATGAATAAATAAAATCATTAAGTATTTCAGAAAAGAATAGAAATTCGTAAGAAAATCTGGGGAAAATAACCCCACAATACTCACGACCAAAAAAGGCCCAAAGACAATCTATTATTTCTTCCTGAGCTAGCAGAGAAAATTAAGAGAAGACTACAAAACTGCACAGAACAGACGCAAAGACCTCAGAATTCTAGTCCTTCACACACTACATCACCTTCCTCAGCAGCAAAAGATAACCACTGTCATTCCAGACACCTTTCAATGAACGCTATTTGTAAGAACACACATTGCTGCTATGAGAAAACACAACTGCTACTATAATCAGACTGGGTGGAGATGCAGAAAAATCTGTAAAACCTCTGTGGAAAAAGGAAAGCTTAAGAAGAATACTTCCCTTTTCTGGAGTAAGTAGAACGTGGACTCCAAATTTGAATAAAGTTTACCACGTTTGCCAGAGGAGGAAAGCAACCACAAAGGAAGACTTCCAAAGCCTTACAAGAGGCAGGAAACCCCCAAGTACCACGCTGAGGGAATACTGGCAATATTCAGGGAGGAACTATTAATTTGCATAACACATACAAAACATCTGAATAGTGAGCATGCTTCACAGGCTTTGAACTAACCAGTAACTCATTACGCTTGTTCTAAGAGTGATTTGTACATGGTGGTTGTAGAGTAATCCAAGAAACACTAAAATGAGGTTTCAGAAAGCAGCAGTAATGCAAACTGCTTTATTTGTACTTTTGATGGACATTTTGACAGCTTAAACTCTAAGCATTCATGTATCCAAATCACAAGCTGTACTCCAGAATATCAAGGGAAAAACCCCAAAACTAAAAATTTAGGAGTGATAAAGCTCAAAAGTTGCCTTCAGACCTCAATACACATCTGTGCACTATATTAATGCAGATAATACATTCACAAGGGTTTTCTGCCAGGAATCAAGACAGGACTGCTGCTTTGTTCAGTCACATCCTGATGCCTAGCATGGTTTAAGCTGACAGCTGTGGTACGTCTATGTTACTGGCCATTCAGTTCAGCAAACTGTAACGTCTACTACCTCTAGAAAGGCCTTTAGAGGTTGCTGTGCTGGCAAACACAAATTTGCCCCCATCAGTGATAGATGATAGACTTTTAATAAGATGTCTGAGAAAATTTTCTGAACGCTACTCCACTACACTTGTACTTTAGGGAAGAAGGGATTACCTTCTCCACTTTCTGCTTCTCTAAGGCTGAGGGAAAAGTGCTTGCAAGATTATCTGTATTTCTCACAAAGGATTTTACAAAGACTTTTCTTCATTTGTCACATTTGAGAAAAAATAAAAAATGAATACCCAATTACCACTAACTTACAGGACAAAACAGTATTTATTCTTAAGTAGTATTTTACACTTTACCCTAATTACCAGGCAAGCTGGTCATAAAAAGTTTGTTAGGAGGGAAGTTTAAATTTAGAAAATACTGTGTTCAAAACAACAAATAAGAAACTTCAACACACCAACGACTAAAGAAAACATGTCTGAAAAAGACAAAGTGCAACCCATGCAATATTTTTCTTCTGCTTTTAAATTAACTCAAACTTAGCATAACCTCCTTTTGGTGATGTAGTGATGCAGACTGAGTCACTTTTCACGGTATGGAGGAGCACAAAGCAATGACAGCAGCAAAGGCAGGCCTTGCAGTCTTATCTGCTTAAAATTCACACCCTTTCACCTTGCGTGTGTGGAAGAAGTAAGCGGAACAGAAAATCACTTCCACCTGGACCACTGCTTCTCTTTATCTGTTAAAGGCACATATATCACTCCCATCAGAGGCTTCATTTTGACACTGCCATCTTCTAGTTTGTCATACTGCTCGAGCATCTGGTTTCCCCCCGCAGGACCAACTGGTAATATCAATCTTCCGCCAGGTTTTAACTGATCTATAAGCTGGAACACAACACAGAAATTAGAATGTAACCAGCTGCTTCAGGGAAGCTGGATCCAAAGTTTGTTACATTAGATGAATAGCTTTGTCACAATTTATCAATTTACTACTATGCAGTAGGCAACTACTTCAATAAGAAAAATAAAAAAACTCACTGAAAATGAGAGTAATCACAACAACTGGTATTACAGAAACATTGAAAATAATTCATGTAATTCCAAAATAAGGTAGAATAGTAATTGGATTAACTGGGTTGGTTGCAGTTTTAGTTTCTACATAAGAGGGGAAAAATATGTAGATCACAAATGAAAAAGATTGAATCTCCTGTAAAAATGAACTGCCAGTTTTAACTGTTAGATACTTATTGTGCACAAAAATATGTAGATCAGGAAGATAAATTTTAAAGTTGCCTATAATACACTCACTACCCTGTAGCTCCTCTTTCACTCTGTGAACGGAACAGCATTTTATGAAGCTAGTTTTAAATATATGCATATGAGTAAGATAAGTGATAAGCAACAGTATGTGTGAGAAATGCTTGGATTTTTTTTTTTTTTTGCTTTCATAATTAAAGGAGGTGGCTAGTCACAGTCTCAAGGAAAATTCAGTACTTTCCAGATGCTACGAAAAAATCTTAATCTCTGTTGCTAACAAAAGTTATAATTAATAACTTTCATTCACTAATAAGCTTTAAATTACCCTTTTCATTGGACTCTGTCAGCACTTTGCTAGGAACATCCCCCCCCACACACATCACCCCAAAATAAAAAGAACCAAAACAAGAGCAAATGTCTGGAAATGTCTAACCTGTCTATAACATCTCAAACCTCCAGTTCTTCACTATCCCTTATTAAAATTCAGATTAAAAAAAACCATAATGGTATCTAGCATATCAAAATCATGCTATATATTCCCATTCACCTGATAAATGGAATAGGAAAAAGAAAAGTATTATCTGCAAGAATGGACTTCATGTATGCACACTCTAAAGTCCTTAGTCACTCTCCGGCTTCCCTAGCAAGAGCTGCCCTGTATCCACTCTGAAAGCTACAAACACATGGTATTGTCTGTATTCCCAGCCAAGCACACTACTTTTCCAACAAGCTCAACGCCTTGGAACCTGGGAAACAAATTCTTACGTTTTCTAATTCAGTGTTTGATAAAACCAAATTAATTTATTAAATAAAACGCTCCAGTTTATTGTTGTAATAGAGGGTTTTGTACAAGTAATTTTAAGATGTTTGTTTAGAGGAGAGTTATTAGAACACAGGGCTTTTGCAAACCAACAGGAAGTCCAATTACAACAGAAACAAAAATACCACACCGTCCAGTAATACCATCCTGCCCACTGATACTCCCAGCAGTGCAAATCTACCCAGTATTTCACAGGTATATGTACGTAAAATGCTCTTTACAGCTAAAAGATTACTGAATCACACACATAAAACATAAAGGCTTACTGCTTGGGGCACGACTGGTGCTGCAGCTCCTACATGAATCGCATCATAGGGAGCTTCTTCTGCATATCCCATTCTTCCGTCTCCCACTGCAAGAAAACACTATTTTTTAACATTTTCAAAAGGTGGGGGGAAAACAGCTGATGTGAATATGTATAGGTAGACATAAGGCTATGCTCAGATTTCAACTAAAATTCTGCTGAGCAGTAAGAACATGATGAAGTAAGTTTAAAAATATTAACATCATTGAAGAATAGATGCAACATAACACCCTTATATGTACATACACACACTTAAAAAAGATATGAAATATTACTGAAGAACCTTAAATTAGAAAGCATGGATTTACAATGAAAGTTCTTGGAGACACTCAGAAAAGATACTTAAGTATTGACATGCCCTACCATTCCAATGTAGGTGACTTTTTCTCTCCTAGAACATATACTTTGCTTTGCCTTCACACACACCATTCCTAAATATAATGCAAGTGTTAAGTCTAAAACATTAAATCTCAGAAGCACGTATCCGAAGACTCTAAAGGAGAGGAAAAGACAAAGCAAGTATTCACATGGACTATACACCGAGAGCTCCACTACCAGTTGGCATGAAAGTCCACAGCTGCATTCCTACATCAGTGCAGTACCACACTAATCCCCATGCCAGCGGATAGGTCCCACGATCCTTCCCGCGGACAACTGCTGGACTAACATGGATAGCCGGGTCAGACCTGTGGCTAAAGCTCCAGGTGGCTGCTTGGAAGAGGCCAGGAGTAATTAATTATTCAGATGGCTACCGATGCAGCTTCAGCTTTGGTGGTGAACTCATGGAGAAGCATTCTATCACAGATGTCTCGTACCATCCCAGTTATGCAGGATGAAAGGGGAGCAGACAGGGGGGTTTTAAGCCACTAAAATGTAGCACACTAAACGAGACCTTGAGTTAAGTTTTGAAAGATGATGTGAATATGGTATCCACAGTATTTACAGGAAACCAATGGGAAATTCAGAGCAAGTTAGGCAAGCTCTCTCTGGAGTTATTTAGGAACAAAAGTAGTAAATGAGGCTAAACAATCCATAAATTCATACTCAGTGAGTGTAGAAGTCCCAGTAATCAGTCAAGAAGAAAAATCAAGGAGACCAATGAACATAGTCCTCTGCTCACCACAAGTAGCTGTTTGGGCTTTCGTGTCTTCAGACTGAGGTTCAACTTCTGCCCAATCACTTGCAAGTTAATTAAAATGCTGAATTAGTCAAAAGAAGTTCTAAGCTCCTGCCAGAGGTTGAAAATTTGTCAATTTTTTGCTTTCCAACAACTCACAAGGCAGAAAAAATACACAGTGGCCATAGCAATTTTCATTTTTACCTCAGTGACAGAGAGGGCCACCTGGACAATAACACCACCCTTAAGTATCCAAGGGTGTACAGGAAGATCTGGACAGCTCCTTGAAACAAATAAAACTGGGGAGTTTGTCATCTTTCATGCTAGGTCCTGAAACATGATCCTGCAAGGCCCTTCTACACTCAGAGCTTAAGGACTGTAAGAAGAGAGTATGTTTCCCTAGTAGCTGAGAAGCCCCTTAAAGCTCAGTGACTTATTTTCTCATATCATCAATTCCCACCACCGCAAGCTTCAACCAAGGGCCACAGACAGAAGCTGTCATGCAAGAATTACCAAATGCTTCAAGAGAACTCATGCCTATCGATCACCAATTCCACTAAGTCAGCTTTTACTACTGTTGCCAGTAATTAAGATGAAAGTTCCAGTATTTCCAGGGCTTGATCTCCGACTCTGCCGAAGTGGGTTCTCCTGGAACAACCACTTCAATGCAGTCAGGTATATATCATTGGTACTTGCTTAGTTCCACTCTAAAGAAGAAGTAGCGATGTGTTACTGTATCAAGCTGCTGTTCCATCAGAAAAGGCAATGCAGAAAGACCTCTCTAGCTCAAACATACATACGCTGCTTTGAATGATGCTAGTTACACAGGCAGACAAACCCTCACTCCCTAAGATGCAGCAGTAGGCTTTAAAAGAAGTGATCTCCAGTACTGCTGGCAAAAGAAGAGATTGCTAAGTCGGAGAAACAGCTGTGAAAGAAACTGCTAAGTTGTCTTCTGAAGAACACGTGTATTCTGAGACTTAAATGCATCTTGTGCACTGTCCAGAGAAGTCTGAACGTGACTTCTGCCATCCTGTAACTTCACTGACAGCAGTGAAATGGACCCAAAACATCCAAACCCTTTGCTCTTAGAATCAATAGTCCAAAGCAAAGCTACCATCTTCAGAATCAGCACACACAGAAAAAAAATAATGCTCCTTTTTATGCATCAAGCACAGCATGGTTCTTCCCTTTTAACATCCACAAAAAATTTCCTGGCTACAGCAGTCTGGTGGTCCCATAATGGGAACACACTTTTAGATATCCAGCAGATTTAAAAAAAAAAAAGTTAAGTCAGCATTCGTCTATTCAGTGTGATACAAACTATTACATTATTTGATGTCAGAGGGGAAAGAGCAGCCCAAATTTTGAGCTTGTGCTTACATTCTGAATAATATCACCCATCCTACTGAGTTCTCCGGTTACACTGAGTCTGTTAATGAAGTAATCACAGTGGTGGGTAGTGGATGGTGATGAGGGGGAAAGTAGTGTCAGGCCTTTCTGACATAAAAGGGTTTTGTAGCTTGTTTTTGAACCCAGACTTGACCTGCTGATCATGGTACTCAAGCCTTCAGCATCTCTATGCAGACTTGTTTCACTCAGAGTTGTAGCACAAGCACAGAAAAAGAAGAAAACTACTTTGGTGTGGTTAGAATACCCTCATCGCCTCTGGCTATGTCTGCATCAGCAAATAGTGCAGTACAATAGAAGCAGATGTGTATAGCAAAACAATTTTTGCTGAGAACCTGACATCCGTGCAACATACGCATTTCAGACTGATCGCTCTGGTCTAATTCTAGTCTTGTTGGCTTAAGAGCCATTAACATATCAAACATATTTGGTTGCTTCTCAGAGCACATAATCCAGTCTAGTTTCATTCAAAAGGCATCAGTTTGTGCTCTCCAGTACTCATGCAAGCCAAAGTGTGGTAAAGTGGAAGCAGTTGAGAGATTCACCTCAAAGGCACCCTCCTGATTTGAAGAAAAAAAACAGAACAAACTGCACTAACCCTGCCCCCCTAAACCCCTGAACTCCATGAACTAATAAACTAATATAGACATACCCTAAGTATTCCCAAGTTCTCAGTGGAGTTTTATTACTGAGACACCTCAAAATAATGTTGATGCTTCTGAGATGCAGCTATGTTATACCTGGGGTGTGACAAAGCAATGCAGAATGTTTGAAGCATACTTGCCTGGTCTGAATTCATACAGTTCTCATCACCAATTGACCCTGCATTTTCAAGGGTGTTTTTTTTTGTTTCTGTGTTGGGGGGAGGGTGTTTGGGGGTTTCTTTGTTTGTTTTGTTTTAAAGAACAGCTGTCTGGATTCTAGCACCACAAAGAGCTCCCAGGAATCCAACACAGCTGAAACATTCTTCTTCTCAACCTAATTCACAGAAGTGCTACTTGTCCACCTGTACTTTTTTTAAAATGTACCTCACAATAAAACTACTCAGAAGTCTCTTAGTCATCCTGCTACACAATCAAACATAACATAGATTACAATGTTTACTTAAAATTCTAGATTCCCGAGAGCATCAGAGTTTGTTTCAGGTATAATCAGAAGCATAAGTTCAAATTGCTCTTGTAGAGCAACAATGGAAATTACACCCCATTGCCTCTCTCCAGCCCCAACGGTCTCAGTATAAGTTCTTTTCTAATAAAATTTAAAGCATGAGTGTTCTCAGTGAGGAACACTGCATTTAATACACAGGTACAAGTACATATGTTGATTGGCTTATTTAAAAAAGATTTAGAAGACTCACTTATTTGCAAAAAAAGACCAAGAACCAAAATGGTCATTGAGGTAAGAGTCAAACACCCCATAATAATCATTTCCCAAGTGCTCTTGTAAGAAGCCTCAAAATAATCCAATCTTTAACTTCTTTTTAAATTTAACAAATAAAATGATAATGAAAGGAATGCTTAATGCCTTCCTCCCGCCACCTCCTGCATCTTTCTTTTTAGTCAAAAATCAATTCGCTGTCCTTATATAATTTTAGCATTATTTCCTCTCAGTAAGTCTGAATTAAAGTAGTTTAGTGTCAGTTAATCACTTCTCTAACATATAAATACCGTTAATTGTAAAAACAAGTGAAATAAAGTTCAGTGATGCATACTGCCCATCTAGCGCTTGTTCCACTCAACTCTCCGCATCCAGCTTTCTCAATTACTTTATCAGAAGTATGAAGGCTTTGTTCAAAGGCTCAGGATTACATGACAGTACATTTATTCAGGAAAAGCTGTGCATTCAAACCCAATTTTAAATAGTACGTTTAACATGACAGATCTTCAGTATGTAAAGTGTTTCCACTGTAAAACACACTTCTGTTAAGCTTCTCTAATAGAATGATTACATGTTTTTCAAGATTATCAGAAACCTCATTCTTAAAACCGTGTGAAGATGATATTTTTCAAAGGCCTAAATACGACTTGGATTAAAAATTTTCATTTGGCTCTTCTTTCTTTGGTTTAACTTCTTGAATTAGAATTTTTAATCACATCCAATTGCAGTCATTTTCAACCAGCTGCTGGAAAGAATATCAGTTTAATTAGTAAGTACATCAGTCTGATGCTCACCAATCAGTTTCACTCTTCCTGAAGACAGCAATGTGGGATCATCTTTTTTGACATTATTTATTGAGTCATCTACTAGTTCTTTGATATGATCAATTCCTACAACTTGTCCTTTGGGACCAACCTGGAATAAAAATATACAGTTGAATAGTTTCTGCTAGTTTCGATTTATTTATAGAAAGAGTATTTCTATCTCCTGAACACATTTCTCTAAAATAAAAACCAGTAAAGTGGTAGTATATTTTCCCATGTCATTAAAACTACTGCTTGGAATGACACATCCTGACTGGCAGAAGCAACTGGTAATTAAAGTTTGTCAGTACAGTCTTATAAATGCTTGTTATAGTCATCTTTTTTGAGATGCAATGCAGTTAAGTTATACTATTTGTGGAGATTTTTCTGTCTGAATTTTTTGAAGTTAAATTTGCACGAGTGTTTGCAGTACCTGAAATAGAAAGTAACAACTTCAAGAACAAACTAGAACCGATCTCTTTTCACGTTGAATAAACTTACTTTAAGGTTTTTCTACAGAAGATCTTACTTCAAGGAAAATAGTAAGTCATGCATTTTATTCTAAGTTATCTCAACTTTTCTTTCAGAAGTAAATGCAGCAATTAACAGTCAGGGACAAACTACCTTCCACCTACCCTTGGATTCATGAATCTGCTTTCAGATTTACAGCTCTGTTCCACAGGAAGAGCAGAACTTTTGAGAGCTCTAACTTACAAAAGGTCACAAAAGACCTGTGCATTCTGATGAGGAAAAAAGGCTTGCTAACAAAAACTTCTCCATTACAGGCATTTCTTCTGGAGTTCTGTTTTTATTCCAGTTTTGGAGAGAGGAGGAAGAATCCAAATCTTAAAGTCTGATCATTTAACAGAATCCAGCTCAAAGAACGCAATGGAAGAGTACCTCCTAGCAGCCCATGTTGTCATACCACTTTATCTTTAGACACATTTGCATGCATTGGTTATGTTTCTGTTTCTTACATCTTAACGTTGCTACGACAAGTCCTATGTTAAAAACATCAGAAGAATATTGTTATCTTCTTTTTCAAGTGGAACATCACTAGCCCAGCCCTTGAAATACAGCAAGACACATGGCAAGTTTTCACAGGTGGCTATTTGGAGCAATGCCAGAAGCTGGCAAAAGATCCAGAGTAATACAAAGGGTAACGAAGAAGTTAAAATCTAGCAAAAAGGTCATAGCATAAAATAGCCTGATATAAAGTAAGAGAATCTTCTGCTGTATCTCACAGTCCATTATGCTATTTCTGAGTTCTCATCAATTACTCCTGTCTATTATCCTGGAACTTTGAAGTGTCCACAATCAAGACAATAGGAAAACAGCACAATTTTGGGGATCTCCATGGTTTCTTTAGAATAAAAATATACTCCACTTTTTAAATAATTCCAGTACTTACAATATGAAAACCATAATTAATTTAATTTGCTAGCAACCCTTAAAAGTGAATAAACTTATTTAAGTTTGTATGCTATGTAGGTAAGTTTAACATGAAAAACTAAATAAAAATCTTAAAGATGCTTTACTAGTCTAAAACAACATAAAGCTTTCACAGAACTACCACAAACAAGATTATCATCATAGGAATAAAGCTGTCACTACATCAATGTGCACTCAGGTGCTCATTCTATAAATGCAAGCTCTTCATTCTAGATCTCAAGTAGAATAAGCAGCTACATCCACATGATGCAGTAAGTACATCCTCAACTGAATTTTGATAGCAAAACACTTTACCATCATTCCCCATAATATACTTCATTCAAGCTTTTGTTACTGTTAGAAAGAACTTTACAGAGAAAAAGTCAGAGCAGCATGTATTATCTACATTCATTCAAGTGGATGAAGCAAGATCCATTTTGCACAGTAGTAATGCTATCAAACAGAACAAAAGCATTTATCTGGTGTTTCACAAAACATGTCTGTAAGGCATTCCAGTGTATCACCAAGGAGGATTCAGAAGAGGAACATGACGTTCATACAGCAATAAAAAGATAGTGTGATTAACTTCAGCAAAACTGGAAAGAGATCTCCTTTTTGTGGTGTTTCTAACCTCTCTGCAGATGTTTTCAGCTTTTCTTATATAGCTGTTTCGAAAGAAAAAAAATCGCAAAGCCACATTTATCATGTGTATTGAACATGGCTATTCCTCTATGCATTAATAGCTTTTAGTGAGAAATACACATAACTGACAAAAGTTTTGACACTTGTAGGATTGGAGTTCCCATGCATGCTACTAGCACTTGATTCTTGACTACAAAGTTAGACCAAAAATAATAAGTAGAAAGTTGAATAAGAGACATTTAAGATTTCCTCTAAACTGCAGTTTGCTCAACTTAGAATCACAGGATATTTTGGGTTGGAAGGGACCTTTAAAGGCCATCCAGTCCAACTCCCCTGCAAGGAGCAGGGACATCTCCAACCAGATCAGGTTGCTCAGATTTATTTATTTAAACAAGTTTGTTGTTTTGTTTTGTTTTTTTTTAATTTGCAGCTAGCTCTTAAAAAGAAGTAAATACTTTTGCTAGAGCATTGTCTAGTTGTAAACATTCTTATATAATTCTTAACATAGGAAACCAGAAGTGATCAGGGACTGAACAGAGCAGTGCTTGAAGACAGAAAACTAATTAACAAAAATATCCATATGAGAATTTACCATACATATCACCATATTCCAAATTAACTTATCAGAAAAGACAAAAAGAACCAACCAACCAACTATTTGTCAGTTCAGTAAAGGTCTCTGCTAGATATAAAGCAACGAGATAAAGTCCTGGAATGCAGAAGGAAGACCTTACTACATTCCACTCCATCAGTCTAACAGCACTGTAGCTACAGTCACCATAAATCAAATTCCTTCACCTTTTTTCCTGATGTAAGATAGGGTGGAATCACACAAAATCCCTTACGTACACATTGAACAACCCAGATATTAAATTACTTGAAGATGTAAAAAGAACCTGAATTAATATCTAACTTAAAAAAGATTAAATGGATACTTATAGCGATGCTCACATGATATAGTAACAAGAAAAGAAAAAGTTAAATTCACAGACAATTTGTATACATATAATACATTTTCCTATGGAAATAGGATTCTTTTAGGTCTCACTAAGCTCTCATAGCAGGAAGACATGACAATTGATCACAATGAGAACATTCATGGCCACCTGAGATAACGTAAAAATTGGGCTGGACAAGATAAACACCTTCCTTCAAGCTATAAAGCAATCACTTAAATGTAATCAAGAAAAAAAATAAAAAAGTCTTCCCCTCTAGGCAGTTTCTTCACCATCACACAATTTACTGGACCCTTTAACTCAATCACGTAGTATTAGCTAAAGTAAGAAATGGCTACTAATCACACCCAACAGAGTGAATTACTTTCTGTATAATCTACATCAGTCCACTGTATGGAGGATGCTTTTTTTCTTCCCTTTAGAGTTATGCCACAGCTCAAGCAGTTCTGATGGCCAAGTGATTAAATATCTCACCATTCGTGAAAAGCATGCTGTAAGGATTCCACTTCCAGATCCTACATCAAGTGCTTTGGCTCCTTCATGTAACTGGTCAGACAGAAGTTCAAGAGCATATGCATGCTAAGAGAAGAAGAAAGAGATGAAATATTTTGAAATTTCTTAAGTGTCTATTTTACCCAATATAAGTTCATTTCTTCGGTGATTTTGGGCAATGCACTGAGGATTTGTGTAAGAAATTTCACAATTATTTTCCATTACAAAAAAAGCAAGGGTGGGGGAGAATGATGTAATGATATAATCATTGTTATTTCATTGACTTCAACAAATTGTGTACGTGTGTACATACATACACTTTTTTTTAGTATACATATAAAGTTTATACATATAAACTCACCTGAGCATTCAAGCTTCTAGCACACACAATTTATATACAGTTATTGGGAGAGACACCATAAACAAATTTATTTTCAGGTCTGGTGGCTCTTACTGTTCCAGCAGTACATGGCCCATAAAGAATTTAGCTTATCATTATGCTACATACATTGGAATAAGCTGGGACAGAGGCTAGCGAGGAAGAAGGCAGCTCTGGAGCATCAAGGAAAGCAGCTGCTACAACTACCTCCTGTATTACCTGCAAACTTGCTGAATCAAAGAGTAGGAAAAAAACCTGTCTTTTACAAAGGCAGATAGCCAGGCTCGTATATGAAGTGTAGTAGCCTACAGACACTTCACAAGCAGTTTTACTTTCCTATGCTGTAGACAGCACACAAACTAAGCTTAGGTCACACACTAAAAAAATCAATTCATTCTTTAATGTTTCAGAGCTAGTCATTGCCACACTCTTGCAGCTTAATCCATCACAGCCAGAAAACAGAAATAATTAGAATATTTGTTGTTAACATTTGCTTAGAGTAGACCTTCGTTTTTTGCTCTAACACTTCATATACTACTAGTACTAAGCACAGGGTAGTTCAAAGATGACTTAGGTGAGTTAGAATTTTGGAAACATAATTAATACTTATTTTCTTCCTTAGCCACAGAACTTTTTTCTCTGGCTTTCCTTGAATAAAAGTGTTAACATTTCTGTCAGAAATTCCTGATTTTTTTATATTGATAACTAGGTAAATTCTAACCCAATTAAGTAGTTTTCAGACTTTTACTATGTTTTGACACTTTCCAAACATTGCAAGGACAAAACACATGCTTCTATTCATCCTTCATCTCAAATAAAGACACAGAAAAGTTATATCTGCGCTACATCTATGTACTGAAATCTCCTCTTAATGCTTAGTCATGAACTAAGCCAAATCACTTGGCAGAAAACCTGCATCTCAGTACAATGCAGGTTTTTTTTTTCCCTGTCCAAAGAATTAAAGGCACTACAGTAATACCATAGAATAGAAGTCACTGTTATCCACTCCTGATTTTTTTTTTTTTTTTATATAAATTACAGAGTTGGAGTAATTTAGGTTGAAAAGGATCTCTGGAAATCCTGTGGTTGAACCCTCTTTCAACACAGGGGCAATTTAAATTAGGCTGCTTAGAGTCCTGTCCAGATTCTTTGTATATAAAAGAACAGAATTTTGACAATTTGCAAAATCTGTTCCTGCGCTTAACTACCCACAATGGGATTTTTTTCACCCTAAAAATTAATAAGAATTTCCCATGTTGCATTGTTTTGTCCACTACCCCATAACCCATCAAAGCGCATCTCGAAGAAAAGTCTCACTCTGTTTTCTCTGTGCCCTCCCACCAGGCAGTTCAAAACAGCATCACTGCAATCAACTATTCATTAAATTTACTAGGATAAAATATTTCATTTCAGAAGCATTTGGATGCTTATAACATCATTTATACGCATCACATAAGTTTAAAGCTTACCATATGTGGAGCACTGATTGTTGCTTGGAAACCTGTAAAACAAGAGAATGGAAAAACATGTTGATCATTGTTCAGATGGCAACCTTATGATCTTTATGACATTGACTGTAAAATGCAATACCTTAATTGTTACATAGGTACTCTTACTTCAGAAGTGAGTTAATGCACATCGTCTGAGATCTATGCCATGTCAACTTTGGACAGGAGGAAAAAAAAAAAGTTTCTATCCTTGATCTCAGTTACAATGTCCATTTTGTCACTATATTGCCTTAGCTTCATCAAGTATGTCGAATTCAGAAGGACGTCTCCCAGAATAATGTAATGCCTTTTCACTCAGCCCCTATGTAAAAACCTGGATTTATTAGTTTCAGTTTGATGTGGTGGGGACCATAGAACTTCTGGAGACAATAACCTCACCTATTTTGCAACACGCACCTATGAGAAAACACGGAACACTCACCTATATTTGTTTCTGTGGAGATAGATAAGCTTTTGAGTACGTATCTTAAAATATTTTTAAAATTTTCATTAAAATGCCATTACAATTCACAGTTCTCACCACCCAATCAAAGAGAAAAAAAAAAGTCAAGAAAAAAGAAAAGAAATTTGTACTTTTGTATAATTTATTCACCTGCCTTGGAAAAATAAAATGGGGATCTGGATGGGAAATAAGTGTTCCAAACAACTGTCCTAGCAGTAGGTCTTCCCATTTAAAGCCTACTTTCATATTTTAAAAGTCTTACGTAAAGGTTTAAGAAACTCTGCATTGATCTCAACTGAATCACTTCTGTAAAGAAAGAGTGTTTCTGACATAAACTGGATACAAATTACTTTTAAGTATTAAACACCACAAATTGCTGTGGCTTAAAAAATAAGTACATATTTAAACATATTAATATTGACTAAAGAATATCCATCTACTTGAGGTATCCAAGTATGTCAGCTGCATTCCGTAGCAAATTCAAACTTAGTTAAAAGGTATTGAATAAACTGATAAAGAACTAAACAAAATTCCAAATTAAAAAAATTATGTTTTCATTCTTAACATATATATATGATAAAGGCAGTCACAGTTATGCAAATCAGAACAATCTCAGTCATTTTTACAAGATGCTCTTACCTATAGACTGTGGAGAATCCATATAAGGGTTATATTTTGCATAGTGGCAACGGTCTGTAGCCAGCATTACTTCAAATACTTTGTCTGACTTGATTATTCCATTTTCTATAAATAAATAAATAAAATTGAAAGCATTACTTCTCTTCTGCAATGCAAGAGCATGTAAAATACATGAATATACTCCTAAATTTGTGAGAAATCATGCTATCTTACCCTCTCTCACACTCTAACGTTCATCATACTAGAATTTAAGCCGTGGTCCATAGATCAAACATCACTTAAGCCACTGAACTTTGAGCAAGACTTCCCTAGCAGTTACAGATGCTTTTCCGAACCAGCAGAGACCATTTACAAAGACCTATTCCCTAGAAAAACTCAGTGTCATGCAAACCTTTGATACTCCTGAACACCTCATAAGAAATTTATATTACTCTACACACCAAAGAAGATATAGCTTCTTAGAAATAGGAAGTATAAGTGAGTAATTATTTAAAAATACACAAAAGCAAGTTAGAAATGTAAAGTTGTAGCAGCCTTGCACAGTATTTTATTTTCAAGATCCGTTTCTCTTTTGTGTTGGCAAAAGAAAAAAATCCTTTGGAAAGAAACTCCTACAGAATCAGAATTCTTATGTTTGGGCAGACTGAGACCAAGAGTTTCTGTATCAAAACACTTTGATTCTTTGTTTACTTTTCAAAGTAAAATGTAAATGCACTTCCATCTAAAAATGTCAGAAGCACTGCGCAGTGCAGCCATTTTTCCTTGCAATTTTATTGAATTTTTTTTACATTAATAATTATTTTTTTAAGTTCTAAAGAGACATTTATGAGTAACAGAAAACTTTAAAGAACAAATAGAAGAAATTAATAACTTCCATTAAAAGACAGTATAAACTACAAATAACAGAAATTTCAACAATAGATTGCTTCCTAGAACTACTCTGAACAAGGAAGATTTATGTGGAAAATTATACTTAAACTGAAAAAAAAAAATCACTACTTTTAAAATCTAACCCCATATGCAGTAACATAACAATCAGATTAAGGATTTTTTATAAGATTATTCTAACTGAAGTCACATCAGCTTTTTTTTTTTTTAAAGTACTACCAACACTAACACACCTGTGTCTAGGTCTGGGCTAACTTCTGCAGAGGCTTCCCTGACTGTTTACAGTGTGCTCCCAACCACCCTGATCAATCATGGGATTTGCTTTTGTTTTTTCTTACCAACTTATCTGTATTCAGGATTTAGTTATCCTATAAAACAGAAACTTGAATTCAGAGACTAAAATAATCCCCTAAAACATTTTGCTTTTTGGTCTGAAAACTATCAGATAGAACTGCAATAGGAACTACCAAATTATTAAGAAAAAGAACAATTCATTTTAAAAACATTCTTTTAAAAAATTATTTCTGTATCTGATAAATGCCAGAAAAAAGGACATACTCCCCTCACAGACCACACACATTACACATATTCTGTGCTTTGACTTCATTTAGAACTGTATACTACAGTTCCAGTTAGAGGAAACTCCTCAGGTGAATGCAAGTTTTCTAATCTGACACAGCAGGCATTTGCAGTAGTTCATAAACTTACTTACTGAGGAAAGTTGTACCCCAAAAGAAAAACAAACAAACAAATCAATCCATTAACACACTAGCACAGACAATATAAGATACTAAGGCGGGGGGCGGGGGGGAGAGTTTTCCTTGACCACTTGGAATTAGCTGTATATCAGTTCTGTCAAGAAAGCATAGAAACAAACAAAAATTTTCACTTTTAGACTTTTATTAGGTATCATCAAGAAATTAGTATCGCTAAAATAAATGTACTTTAAAAACAAAAGAAAAAAAAAAAGAGAGAGAAAGAGAGAGGCAGGAGAATAAGCAAAGCTGATTATAACAGGAGTGAATAGATAAAGGTTCTGGGGGGCAGAAGGGAGGTCGAAAAGCAGCAGCTGAGAAGCATTCAGGAAAGATCTAAAACAGTAATTTATTCCTTGAAATCGTGCATTGTGCAGACAGATGCATACATTCTAGAAGCTCTCCTTCCTTTTGTGCCTTGGGGAAAAAAAGAAAAACAAAACAAAACAACAACAACAACAAAAAAAAAACACACCAACAAAAAAACCCCACGCAGAGAATACATAGATCAAGGTTCCAGCTTGGGAGAACCACTGTGGGGCCCTATGGTAAGGCTGAGAACCTCCTCTAGCTTTCAGGGGACCTTATCTGTACCAGTGTGACTGCAGGCTTCTCCCAAATCTCTTCTTTCCTATCACCCATAACCCATTTCCCCTTTTTACAAAACTCCATGCCTGCCACCTCTGTCATCTACTCCTGTTATCTTTCTACTTAGAGTATCAGTAAGTAATTCAGCTCTCGGTATCTATAAATTTTATTCTGCCTCCATTCTATTACTTTACTTATACATTGTACCCATTCTTCCCTCCACTTGTTTACTCAGAGTAAAAAAGCTCCATGGCAGAGATTGTCTGTGAATGCTTGCGCACAACAAAGCGCAAAACTTTGATTCAGACAAAGTACGTATAACTTGATCAAGTGTGATGCTTACACTGACAGGCAAATTACCCCAAAAAAACCCTGAAAACAGTAGCTACTAATATTCTACAAGTTCTGAGCATTCATGATTCTTTCATTCAGCAAACACTCCTGAGATTTGCTAACTGTTGGACTGCCTTTGATTAGTATAAACTTTTTGATCAGTATATAACAAGTTAAGCAAGTTACCCTACTTAGAGTTCCCAGCAGAACCAACAGGAGAAGCTGGACCTCATGTCCCAGCCATGGACTTCAACTACCGAATAATTGCTCGCTCTTCAGGAAAAATATACCCTCTCAGCTATGAATGTGGAATTACAGGGCATCATGCCATCCCCCAATAAATTAAGTCTGCTGTTCAAATTTTCTTATTATACAATGGAGACAACAAGAAATTTTAGATGGAATTTAAGAAGTTATCAAGCTCTAAACAGTAAAATCAATATTGACTTTATAGTATTTTTTCCTGTGTTGATTATAAAGAGTTTTTCTTAGTCTCCTGGTGGAATATAGAGAAATTGCAAGGTACTGAACTCCAGTGTAAGTCCTTTCCTTCCTGAAACAGTCAGTCCCAAAATGACCAACTACCGTGATCGTAACTCTGTCTGGAACAAACTTCTATCAGATTCTGAACTGAAATCCAGAAAACAAGTATATCTCCTAAAAAAAAAGCCAATAGCAAGAGTTTATACTGCAAAGACAACACTCTGATTTCATGCCATCTCTAAGCACCAAAAAAACCCCAAGACAATCAACAGTAAGTTATTAACAAAATGCTAATGCAAAACATTTTCTAAATCTTAAAATGAAGCTATATATTGCAGGAAAATAATTCATAATTAAATATACATAGGTTGATTATCCTTTCCTATTATAATGTGCACAGAAGACTCTCCTTGAGGAGACTGCTGGGTTTCAAGACTCTGATAATCAGCCAACAAATCAGATATTAAATTATAAAGTGTTTGTAAGCGAAAGCTAACACACAAACACACT
>WHYT01015907.1:138945-149033 GCA_009806455.1 Tetrax tetrax
TTTTCCTTGACCACTTGGAATTAGCTGTATATCAGTTCTGTCAAGAAAGCATAGAAACAAACAAAAATTTTCACTTTTAGACTTCTATTAGGTATCATCAAGAAATTAGTATCGCTAAAATAAATGTACTTTAAAAAGAAAAGAAAAAGAGAGAGAAAGAGAGAGGCAGGAGAATAAGCAAAGCTGATTATAACAGGAGTGAATAGATAAAGGTTCTGGCGGGCAGAAGGGAGGTCGAAAAGCAGCAGCTGAGAAGCATTCAGGAAAGATCTAAAATAGTAATTTATTCCTTGAAATTGTGCATTGTGCAGACAGATGCATACATTCTAGAAGCTCTCCTTCCTTTTGTGCCTTGGGGAAAAAAAGAAAAACAAAACAAAACAACAACAACAACAAAAAAAAACCAACAAAAAAACCCCACGCAGAGAATACCTAGATCAAGGTTCCAGCTTGGGAGAACCACTGTGGGGCCCTATGGTAAGGCTGAGAACCTCCTCTAGCTTTCAGGGGACCTTATCTGTACCAGTGTGACTGCAGGCTTCTCCCAAATCTCTTCTTTCCTATCACCCATAACCCATTTCCCCTTTTTACAAAACTCCATGCCTGCCACCTCTGTCACCTACTCCTGTTATCTTTCTACTTAGAGTATCAGTAAATCTGATACTCTACTTAGTTACTTCTACTTAGAGTATCTATAAATTTTATTCTGCCTCCATTCTATTACTTTACTTATACACTGTACCCATTCTTCCCTCCACTTGTTTACTCAGAGTAAAAAAGCTCCATGGCAGAGATTGTCTGTGAATGCTTGCGCACAACAAAGCGCAAAACTTTGATTCAGCCAAAGTACGTATAACTTGATCAAGTGTGATGCTTACACTGACAGGCAAATTACCCCAAAAAAAACCTGAAAACAGTAGCTACTAATATTCTACAAGTTCTGAGCATTCATGATGCTTTCATTCAGCAAACACTCCTGAGATTTGCTAACTGTTGGACTGCCTTTGATTAGTATAAACTTTTTGATCAGTATATAACAAGTTAAGCAAGTTACCCTACTTAGAGTTCCCAGCAGAACCAACAGGAGAAGCTGGACCTCATGTCCCAGCCATGGACTTCAACTACCGAATAATTGCTCGCTCTTCAGGAAAAATATACCCTCTCAGCTATGAATGTGGAATTACAGGGCATCATGCTATCCCCCAATAAATTAAGTCTGCTGTTCAAATTTTCTTATTATACAATGAAAACAACAAGAAATTTTAGATGGAATTTAAGAAGTTATCAAGCTCTAAACAGTAAAATCAATATTGACTTTATAGTATTTTTTCCTGTGTTGATTATAAAGAGTTTTTCTTAGTCTCATGGTGGAATATAGAGAAATTGCAAGGTACTGAACTCCAGTGTAAGTCCTTTCCTTCCTGCAACAGTCAGTCCCAAAAGGACCAACTGCCGTGATCGTAACTCTGTCTGGAACAGACTTCTATCAGATTCTGAACTGAAATCCAGAAAACTAGTATATCTCCTAAAAAAAAGCCAATAGCAAGAGTTTATACTGCAAAGACAACACTCTGATTTCATGCCATCTCTAAGCACCAAAAAAACCCCAAGACAATCAACAGTAAGTTATTAACAAAATGCCAATGCAAAACATTTTCTAAATCTTAAAATGAAGCTATATATTGCAAGAAAATAATTCACAATTAAATATACATAGGTTGATTATCCTTTCCAATTATAATGTGCACAGAAGACTCTCCTTGAGGAGACTGCTGGGTTTCAAGACTCTGATAATCAGCCAACAAATCAGATATTAAATTATAAAGTGTTTGTAAGCGAAAGCTAACACACAAACACACTAGCTTACAGCTTAGAATCAAAAGTAAACCCTATTTACTAGGGATTTATCAGCATAACTCCTAAGCTTCAAAGGGCTGAAGGCAAAAAGTAACCACCTAAGAGCGGAGCACAGCCTGTGGAGTTCAAGAGTTACGACTCTGTGCAGAGGCTGTGGCAACGACAACTTGACATAATTGGAGCATGTTTTGAAAACTCACACTGGTCTGCTTCTTTTCCACAAATAACACCATGAAAACAGGAAAAGAGCTCACAGAGCAGTCCTCAGATTTGAAGGTGGAAATATACCACTGTTGAATGTAACCTGGGAAACTGGGCAGTTGGCTGTTAGAGCAAGGAAAAAAAAAGAGCTGAAGTCTGAAAAGACACCATGGACTTGCAACAAGTAAACAACCTAACTTTTTATTTAGCAACAAATACTGAAGTGCTTATCTTTTGAATAACTGCCTACATCACTGATAGTATCCTAACTGTTCATCAAAGAAGTTTCCAACCAAACCATAAAATACTAGCAGATGACATTTACACCAACACTAGCTTCCAGATCAGAAAAAGGAAGTCTCATCACCACATGATGAAATCCAGCACACAAGCTTACTACACAAACTATAAACACCTACTCAAACACCTCCTGTTGCAGGCTTTACATAGACAAAATGCTCATGCAGATCCCAAAACCATTTACTGTGGGACTATTTCAGCATCCACGTAGCTTAGTTTCTCCCCAGAATACTTCCTCCGCAACCACTGCAGAGTACTTCCCTTACGGAGATGACTTTTCAACAAAACATCGGTATTTTTACAATGTAACGAGGTCTGAAAGCATGATACAAAGCACCATACAGGTCTATATTGCACAGATGAAATCAAGTAAATCAAAATTATTTCAGTGACAAATAACAGTTTCCAGATGTTTCAGTCTGACCCACACAAAACAGCTAGCAACTTTCAAGAGGAAAGTGAGCTGGAACAGAAACACATCTTGATTTTCAAGCAATGCGAAGTTAGTTGGTTTTAAGCAGGTTTTTTTTATGGTTGTGGTCTTTTTGTGTAGGGAGAGGAAGTTAAAAAATGGGAATGAAAAGTAATTTGGTTAATAGAATTTTATTTAAGTAACAAACATCGGAAGATTTCATTGTAAACCATTAACACAAAAAAAAACATTTTTAACAGGAACTGATGGATCAGCATTCCAAGATCCAATAAAGGACACTTGACACCAAAACATACAAAGCTCTTCGTGCTAAAGAAACTAAAAGTAGGTGTTTGCAAACAAGTGTTTTTTAAACTGCTCATACATACAAGCCTCTTGTGCTTTGCTGATAATTTAAGAGCATCTGCCACAAACATTCAGCTGCATGTCTGTTATCACTATGATTTGGATTCACAATAATACATTATTCAAACAGAATGCTGCCTACTGCTAACTGGAAAGAATCAGTTGAGAGTTCGTCGTTCAGAGACAAGATGACAGAAAGAAAGAGGAAAGTAAGGGCCTATCAGAACTAACCTTACAGTCCAGAAATTAAACACAAAGATCAAACTCCATGAAAATGCCCAAGAGGTAGAAATTAAAAATAATTTTTAAAAAATTAAATTAGCATCTAAATGGTACTCAAAACATGCAAAGGTAAAGCCATATGGGATATGGGAACCAAAAGCTAGGTTCAACACAACAAACTAGTACACTGCCTCAAGATTCAGTCAAATAGAAATTTACCTTCCAAAATTTCACTTCTATTTTATAGGAGTACTCCTTCTGTATTTAATAATGATCACCATCAAAAACAACCTGTCCATTTTGGTATAACGGCTAAGAGCTTTCTATTCATTTTCAGGGATCTGAAAATCTGCAGATAACTGATTTAGACCTATTTAACCACAGCTGTATTGCTTCCTCTTCCTGCAGGCCAATGTTGCAAAGTTGGTACTGACCATTTTCTTCTCCGGGGGTGGACAAAGGCATGCTAGTCCTCTGCTCATAGTCCTACAGTGCGCATCTTTATCACAAAAGCTGTCCATAATGTACTCATATTTACTGAAGTGGTTACGTTGATTTTGTCTTAATCTGTATCAGCAGCTGAATGAGGAAACTCTCAGGAGTATGTGAAAGAAGAAAGTGACTTCAAGGTTGAGTTTGGCCTGCAAGAACATAGAACTGCACTTTCCAATAAAATTTAACGCCTGTGCGCGGAGGAGGAAGATTCACGAGCAATCTTCACATTGAAGGCTAATTAACAAACATGGAATGGCAAAAATGGCAAAAACCATCAATAACCTCTGCAACAGGTTTTAGTGTTAAGACAAACCTAGCTGGACAGGACAGATAAGCAACTCCCCTCAGAGTAAGGCTTGAGGCAAGACTGTTTCAATAGCTTTAGCAGATCTTTAAAGAAAGGCAGATGCTGCACATCCTGCACCTCACTGAGCAGGTTGCATGCAACCCAGGGATGATCTGTTTTCAGAAAAGCCAATGCTGTCAAGACCATCAGCCGGACCACGTGAACAGCTGGTTATTACGAAGGTGGTTTCATTAGAACAGGCACTAGCAATATGCAAAAGCTGAGGAAGATCAAAAGATCATCAAAACATGACTCCAACTCTTAGAACAAAAGGACACAAAACTGTCATACTACCAGAAATAAGGGAGAATTTCTGAAGTTACATTTGTCTGAATATCTCTCTCAGATTTCGACAGTGCAATCATGTAGAACAATTTTGTAATTGTAAAATGCAGTAAAGCATAACGCACAAGTCAACCAGTCCAAGAGAGATGTCATTCCAAAAACGTACTAGTCTTAAGCTCTGAAAGAGTTTCCTCCATTTTTTTTTGCCAAAATTTGGTAATTTAAATCAAAATTAAAAGCATTTATAAAACGAACCTCATCTTATAACAGTCTTAAGAATTTTTTTTACTTAAAAAAAGTCTTATAACATTAACAAACGTGACTGAGGTATTATATTCACAGAAACAATGACTGAAAAGAACACAAACATTATGCATTTCTTTCCAAGCTTACTAATAGCTGTGAGTACATCAGGATGAAAGAAACAGTAGCATTAAAAGAAAAGCTTGGAGTCATATTGAAACTAAAACATATGAGATTCCTTCTTTTTAACATGCCTACAAGCAAAGGTAATCACCTATAAGAGACAGATTTGCAAAATTATTTCCATTTTACTACGGGATATTTGGCAGCTTCACACTACCAGAAAAAAAATAGTATTATGCCATTAAACCCAACCAGAGGCAAAAAACCCAAAACCCTAATCTTCAGTGAAGCAAAAGAACAAAACATTTTTAAATTCAAATGACTATTTATAAAGTCTTGTGATATAAATAAGCAGCCAAAAACATGCTTGCTTTTTTTCCTGGATGAGACAGGCAGTTGCTTGCACTGAATTTCGAGATTGCTGTGAGAAAGAATAGGTATGTTTTTAACATTACAACACCTTGTCTAACATTAAGGGAAAAAAATGCCAACCACAGAGAACCAGTTAAGAATGCAATCCCAATTTGCACACAGATAAAATGTGATGGATGTTTTCAAAGTTATTTTTTCTTTCTGTTAACATTTCTTAATTTTCTGGAATGTTAAGTTGTCTTGATTTACTTGAAGGTCTCTCTCTTGGGTCAAAGATGTAGAAATTCCTTCAAAACATTTCACTGACACGGGCAAATCACTAACAAATAATTACTACCAAAAAAAAAGTCTTGTGGCAATCCTTTTAGGCAATTACTTGATAACACAATAATAAAAAATCTCAATGCTCCAAAAAACAACATCACAGACTTCAACTCTATGCCATCTGAGATATTAACTACATTTCTTAAATTTTACATATTCTTAGACTAACATATCAGTAGATGTGTTAACTTTTCAGTTTTTTTTTTTTTTTTTAAAAGTTCAATTTTCAAGCGTTTCACAGTCCAGCCATGATTTACAATGCTTAGTCACTCAAGCCTCAATACAACATATGTATGTTGAAAGAAAGTGTGTTCACCGAATAACTGCTTGTACAGTGGAGGTATTAAACTTGGGTTACGTGCTTTTTGTTGGTTTAATTTTCCATTGCTACTTTCCTTCTTCATGTTCACCCAAGTTACATTACTCTTCCTTGAGCATAATTAGCCAGATGTAGAAAAGATTTGGATAAACCAAGGAAAATGACATGGCAGGGGAAAAAAAAAAAAACAAACAAAAAACCCAACCCAATGTTTAGTCCATGCTGAACCTAGCTTAGGCTTACCAATGCCATATTCAATGCCTTCACATTCATGGCAGTTCCCAGAGGTTTGTCCTCAGCAATAAGAAACCTGCAACAAAGGTGCAGATTCATTGTAGAGAAGCCTTCACCATGATGAAACTTGCCAAGATGTCATTTTAATTATTTAACATCTAAATAATAAAACACTCAGAGAAACATCTTTAGCATGTCTAAGAATAGAATCCTCAAAGTTTGACAATATTTGAATATATACTGATTCAAAACAGAATGAAAAAATTAGAAACCTGGTTTCAAGTGAGGAACAAAGTTCTACGGAATTTGTAGTAAGTATCTCCTAAGTTACAGTTGCTGACTTTTGTGATACAAGTTTATTAGATGAGGAAGAGAAAGAGAGTGTAGGAGGAAACAAGCCCACAGATGGTTAACAATATTATGCAGCACTTTAGCCACAGTCAAGTTAATTCACCTGGAAATGCGGATTCCAAAGCACGTATATGTGGTTATAACACCATTGACACAACATGATCACAGAAATAAGCAAAGAAAGATTGTCATATGGCAGCATACCATATTGACTGGAGGAGAGAAAGAGAGGAGTGATAAGGAAACTTAATTAACTTTGATGGACTGTGAATTGGACAAGGACCAATTTTTCAGTTCTGCAGGTGGGGAAGAAAAGCTGATTTCCAAGATGTTGGCATGTAAAGTAACAGGACTTGGCAAGAGCCCAAGTATGAAAGACAGAAGGAGATTAAAATGACCCAATAGTGAGATGGGAGAACAAGGGATAACTGAAGATAAAGAGAGGGGAAGGGAAAAAAAAAAAAGAGAGAGAGAGAGAGAGAGAGATACAGAATTGGAATCCAAAGATCATCAACCAAACAAGATAGCAGCAAGTCATCAGTCTTTTCCTGTCTTCTCAGCATCCCAAGAGGGTAGATTCACAACAAAAAGAAACTCCAGTCACAGTTATGTATTAAAATACAGTCAATTATTTCTAAGTTCAACATGATTTCTAACCCTGCAGTAACCTACATTCAGATAGTTTCTTAGAAGTGTCATCTGCTGAAAGATTTTTATTTAAATATTTTTAGGGGAAAAGTTTGCAGGCACGTGTTCAACTATTTTCAGTTAGGAAGAAGTGAAGATTCAAATAATTACCCTGTAAAGGTAAAAAATTATTTTTTGAATAGCTCTGATGCTACAAGAATCAAACAGAGAGGAAAAAAAAAAAACCTTTTTAAAATGAGAAGTAGTTTCGAGAATCACTGGAAAACAAAGCAGCTGAGCACCTCGTGGAAACTGCACATTCAAGGACAGCATTTTTGTTGTGAAGAGAAAGCACATTTTAAGCGGGTTTATTTTGTACATGTCACAAATTGTCCATCTATGGTGCCTCAATTTAACAATGCAGGAACATATTTGCAATGCAACAAGCAGCTAAAAACCAGAATAACAAAACAAAAAGTCACACAACGTTCTTCAGTCACTTGTCTCTACATACATTCAAGTATGTACTGAAAAATACTCAGAGCTACAGGGCCCTTTTTATTACTTTGCCCCTTTCAAGACATGAACGCAAGGATAAGGCTTGTAAAGAATACTTGCCTAAATCTGCATCCAAATACACAAAAGTACTTACCACTGCTCTAACTCAATGATCATTACCATTATACAAAAGTTAATTGTATAGCTAAGGCAACAGCGACATGAGCAATGAGCACATGTTAATACAGTTTCATGAAACTAGAACACTTTATTGCCACAAAATAGAAGCATTAGTAAGAGTGAATATCAATTTATGATAATCTTCAGAGTTGGTTTAATGGAAAATAATACGGAGCCTATAGAAGTTCTCCATTGACGTTTTTATTTGGCAGCAAAATGAGTTTAAGAAGTTCCCATTCTCCCCAGCCCACTTATACTCCTAACAAAGTTCACTACTTTTCTAACCACAATAGTACAACAGCTTACAGATACCGGGGAGTTCAAACCTCAATGTTTCGCAAGGGGAGTAATAAGAAAGTGACCCAGTCTTGCAACACGCCTCATCACAAGCAGTTCTATAAGCACAGCAAAGAGAAGACTTGTGGCGTAAGGGCAGAAGCAAGAACCTCTCAACCAGGCTTTGCTGCGGGAAAAAAACCATACTGTGTCCCTACAACCTCCATTATTGCCTTTATTTTAAGTTATGCAAATTACACGCTAAATTACACACACAGTTACTAAGTTACACACAAACACTCAGACAACATCAAATTAACCTCATCTGCCTTGCATTCCTACTTCTGGTGTAAAAATGCTAGAAATGCTATGCTGCTTAGCTGTTTTTAGAGAAAAAAAAAAGTTACATACACTGAGGGATCTACTACTCAAAAGGAATTCTCTAGAACATTTTAGTCTTTCTGTAACCAATGATTTTTAAGTTAGTAAAAAAAACACTTCTGAGAGAATTAGATATCATATGAAAACAGTACTTTCTTCTAAACTTCTTCCCAACTTTAGCAACAAGGTATCATCTTACCTTCAGAACTCATACTTTAAAAAGTTACGGTCCATATGGTACAACTGCTCTGCACTGATAAAGCCCTGCCATCACTGGAGTCAACTGAGGTCAACATCACAACATCTTGTTGCAAGATCAAAAGCCTCTGCAACATTTTATTCCCAATCCACCATTTAACACCCCTCAAAATATTTTGAGATACATATGCAAAAAAGAGGGGGGGGCGGCTACAGACTGTAATTTTCCAAGTAATTACTATCACTGTATATTTTGAGATTTCACTTCTAGTTTACCTTCTTCTTCCTATACAAGCTGTTATTGCTGCATACAAACTATAATGGTTTTTAGCTTTATTATTATTATTATTTGCAAAGCTCTAAACAGTTTCCATGTGTTGAAAAACACTGTCATTGTTTTCTTCAACAAAGAAATCAGTTTTGCCTTCAAGTTCTCAGAGGCATAGACAATTGTGGCAATAGTAACTTTTTAAAATATATTTTGGAGCTTGACATTCATTTATATGACAGAAAGTTTTCCCCTGCTGTGTAAGGGAACAGAATTTCACTAAAACAGTATTTCTAGCCCTTACAGTTGCAAAAGAAAACAAAATTTAAAAATGCACTGCAACTCTCATAACTAGAGAAACTATTATCTATTTGTTAAACAGGCAGTTTTTTCAGTGAAACTGAACATCACTTCAGCATACATTGCTCTACTGGGTGGAAGAGTTCTCAAAAGAATAGCAAAATAAAACGCTGGGAAAAAAAAAAAAACAAACCACAAGATCAGAGGGTCTAGTAACATAAGCAGCCCACAGAAAACAACAAGGATGATTCTCCTCTGTCTCAAAAACATTGAGGAGACCAAACAGGTGAAGTTGTCTGTGGTCTTGCAGCATCACTAAAATAGGAGACAACCGCCATAATACAGGCTCCAAATCTACATCCTTTTATGTCTAGGACATGGACTTGAGGAGAGGAAGGGAAAGACCGGGGTAAAGAAAAGAGGCAGTACAAGTGTATCTAATACAGACTAATCCAAGGCTAATATGAAAACCAGAAGGTGTTACCACCCTGTCCTCCAGCCTGGATCACAGGTAAATGACCCTGCAGACTTGTGCTGAAGTACATTGGTGAAAAGCACTCGCCCCACGCTTTCCACACGCAGCGCGGGGCCAGTACAAGCCTTCGGTAAGGATGAGGAACGTAAAGTCCCGGGCAGCCGCCGGAAAGCTCGGCGACAGCGTGAGTCCGTAACCTCGGCAGCTCCTGTCCTCGCCCAGCGGTCCTGGCCCACCTCTTCGAAAGGAGCCACTCGGGACGGGGGCCAAACCCGAGCATTTTCGGACCTCACGCGTGGACTGCTGCCACACGCCTCTTTCATCCGACAAAAACAACTTCGGCCTCTTCGGCGCCTTTTCCCAAAGGGTAGCTCCCGCCGCGTTTGGCCGGGGCCTGAAGGACCGAAGGCACCGCTTCCCCTGCCCGCCCGCCCG
>WHYT01015908.1:0-15174 GCA_009806455.1 Tetrax tetrax
GCGTGCTTGGCCAGCTCGCCGGGCAGCAGCAGCCGCACGGCCGTCTGGATCTCCCGCGAGGTGATGGTGGAGCGCTTGTTGTAGTGCGCCAGGCGCGAGGCCTCGCCGGCGATGCGCTCGAAGATGTCGTTGACAAAGGAGTTCATGATGCCCATGGCCTTGGAGGAGATGCCCGTGTCCGGGTGCACCTGCTTCAGCACCTTGTACACGTAGATGGAATAGCTCTCCTTGCGGCTCTTCTTGCGCTTCTTGTCGCCCTTCTTCTGCGTCTTGGTCACCGCCTTCTTGGAGCCCTTCTTGGGCGCGGGGGCGGACTTGGCCGGTTCGGGCATTTTGACAACTCTCTTCCCAGGTCTCAGAACAGCAGCAGTACCTAAAATGGCCGCAGGTTCCTCTATTTATAGCGCTGTTATGCAAATACCGGGCTTCTAACTGCTGCAAGTCGATTGGACATTCTGGCACGGGGGTGTATCTTTCTCGTTGATTGGTCATAAAGCGATCCGTCTTCTCATTGGTTGTATAAGCAGTGACTGGTTCCAGCCAATCAGCAAGCACTAATCCCGCCCAAGGAAGGGATAAAACGGGAAGAAGTGTTGCGTCAGTATGATTGCTTCAGCCTTGTTAGAGCGGGGGAGGCTGTGGTTTTTCAGGCGTCTGCACTATGTCCGGTCGCGGGAAGCAGGGAGGCAAAGTCCGAGCCAAGGCCAAGTCGCGCTCGTCGCGGGCCGGGCTGCAGTTCCCCGTGGGCCGCGTGCACCGGCTTCTCCGAAAAGGTAACTACGCGGAGCGGGTGGGTGCTGGAGCGCCCGTCTACATGGCGGCCGTGCTGGAGTACCTGACGGCCGAGATCCTGGAGCTGGCGGGCAACGCGGCCCGCGACAACAAGAAGACGCGCATCATCCCCCGCCACCTGCAGCTGGCCATCCGCAACGACGAGGAGCTCAACAAGCTGCTGGGCAAGGTGACCATCGCGCAGGGCGGGGTGCTGCCCAACATCCAGGCCGTGCTGCTGCCCAAGAAGACTGAGAGCCACAAGGCCAAGAGCAAATGAGCTCACCGAGCAAAGCTGCTCAGACTTTTCACAACATAACATTATAAACCAAAGGCTCTTTTCAGAGCCACCCACATCCTCGGAAAAGAGTTGTGTTGCTTCCTTTACAAAAGTGTTTTGATGACAAAGTGTTTCTTACATGCTGTCTTTGTTAGGGAGATAAAACTGTTTACAGCAATGTCTTAATTTTTTTTTTTTTTGTTCCTACTTGAATACATTTCTTTTCTAATTGTTCACCCTTTTTAAATGAAAGATGTCTAATTACATTTGTAGTGACTTACTGATTCTTTTGTATCTGTCTGGTAACAGGATGAGTAAAGCACTTGTTCTTATTGTTGAATTGGCTCAGCTGCTGTGAATTCACAGGCAACTTGTGTGAAATGTGAGGGAGAGGAGTAGCTAAAAGACTGGGGAGGGGTGGGAAAAGCTATAGAGTATGAAAATAAGTAGGAGACCACTCCTAACCTTCATACCTATACCTAAAAAAACAAAAAGGCTTCCTTTGTGGACCTTTGTTCTTTAAATATGTAAAGCTTTCCCATGACTTTATTTAGAAATAAAATTAGAAATGCTTTAGGGGATGGCTCGTTTTGATCTAGATTTTTAACTAGTCAGACTTGCAACAATGTAGCATCTTTCCATTCAGACAAACTCCTTGCAGTACTTGTATATTTCTGTTTTAAGTGGGATTTTCCTACCTGTCGTTCTTAAATTCCCTTACTGTGCATTCCCTTACTCTTGTTACACCAGTTAAGAGTAGGCAATATTTGAATAAATCTTCTACATTGTTGGCGCAGGTATCATTTAAGAGTACCATGTTAAAGTTCTTTAGAGTCAAGCCACTATAAATCGTGAGAAAGACTGTCTAGCTGATTGCTCTTGCTAGGATGTTCCAAGAAGCTGCATGTGATGGTCTGCAGCACATAGCATCAAGGCCATAGCTCCTGCTCTGGCAGCATTTTTGCCTTCCACATTCCCTGAGAAGAAACAAGAATGCCCTGGACCTGGAGGAAGGGATATACCACCTACAGCAAGATACTACCCCCTGTGTCTCTACTCTCCACCCATAAGCTGTGACAGAGAGACTTACAAGTAGGACTGTATCATGAACAGAGTTGGCACACCAGGGATCACTTATAGAGAGAGACATAAAGAAAGAGAGCCATCTGGAACACCATAATATTCTAATACAGTAACAGTATCCATACTTAAGGGTTTTGTTTACAAGTGGATACATTTTGGACTGTAATGCTTTCATTATGATGTTTTAGTGATCTTCATTTGCTGCAGCTATATATTTTCTGGCACTTCTGCTTCTCTTCTTGAAGAACTATGATGGCATAAAAATAGTTTTAACATGCATGAGTCTTCCATATTTAGTTTCCAGAACAGATCTCTGCTTATGTCTGTGTCAGAAGATTGTGATCATATAAAGGTTTGGTTTGGATTGGAATGGACCATCAAAGATAATCTAGTCCAACCCCCTGCTGTGGACAATGACTTCTTCCACTACATTACATTGCTTCAAGTCCTGCCCAACCTGATTTTAAACCTTTCCAGGAATTGGGCATTCACAACTTCTCTGGGTAGTCTGGTCCAGTGTCACACCACCCTCATAACAAAAAAAAAAAAATCTTCCTTGTGTCTAATCTAAATCTTCCCTCTTTTAGTTTAAGACCATTGCCCTGTGTCTCTCAATTTTTCTATGTTGAGAGGCTGCAATAAGGTCTCCCCAGAGCCTGTTCTTCCCCAGGCTGAACAACCCCAACTCTCTCAGCCTTTCTTCATGGCAGAGGTGTTCCAACCCTCTGATAGTTTTTTTTGACCCTCCTCTGGACCCTCTCTAATTGTTCCATATCTTCCTTGTGCAGTGGACCCCAGAGCTGGATGCAGTACTCCAGCTAGGGTTTCATGACAGCAGAGTAGAAGGGGAGAATTGCCTCCCTCAGCCTGCCAGTCACGATGCTTTTTAAGCAGCCCAGGATATGATTTGCTTTATGGGCCACAAGTGCCCATCTCTAGACAAAGCACTGGAATTCCAGAGAAAGCCTATGGAGGGGAGGTATCGGTATCTAGCAGTGGGATTTCTCTGTTCCTATATGTGGAAATCAGAGTTGGTACCACAGGAGAGGTCCCTGCCCGTCTCTGAGTGTAGAAGTAAGTCCAGCATCTCTCTCCAAATTCTCTTGTCATCTGACAAGAAACTCATTTTCTTCAGAATTTCATTCTAAACACTTATTTCCCTCTGTACTTCGGTCACCACAGTAACTTGAATATCACCCACTGTGATATTTAGGTCTACTTGTCCTGGTTTTGGCTGGGGTGGAGCTAATTTTCTTCCCAGTAGGTACCATGTTTTGGATTTAGTATGGGATTTGGTATGTGAAGAATGCTGAAAAACACACTGATGTTATTAGTTGTTGCTAAAGAGACCAAGGTCACTGTCTGGCTTTCCTAGTCTTGCCGAAGTGCAGGTGCAGGAAACTGGGAGGTATATAGCCAGAAGAATTAACCCAAACTGGCCAAAGGGACTATTCCATGCTATAAACATTGTGCTCATTATGTAAGTGGAGGTTGGACAGGGGGTCATATCTCTCCCTCTTGCTCCTTTGCTTCCTGCTCAGTTTCGTTTCTGTGATTGCTGCTCAGGATGAGCTGTATCAGTCTTTGGGACATTGGGTGGTGAGAAACAGTGCATTGTTCATTTTGTATATTTTAATAACCTTATATTTTGTTATTATTGTAGTTTTCCTTGCTATTTTAGTGAACTGTCTTCATGTCAACCCACGAGTTTTCCTTTCTTCATGATTCTCTCACCCATCCCACTGGAGAGGTGAAGGGGGACCAAGCAGCTGCATGGTACTCTTGTTGACTGGAGTTAAATCATGACACCATTACTTAGCATTCCCTATTTTTATTCTTAACTGCTACTGGTTGTACCTGTTGTGAACCCAGTGCTGCCATTGCACTGATGAGGTCTTAAATGTGAAAGTTCTATAAATGAGATGGACTATATTATAAGATAGATCTGCCTATATTAAAGACTTGTGACTTTCAGGCAAATTCCACTGGGTAAAGGAATGTAGCAAAGCAAGTTTAAATAAATGAGCTTTCTCTCATTTGTGTATACAACATACAGTAGTAAAGAGGAGATCCAGACCATATGGTGGCTTAGCTGTAGCACCAGGTTCCAATACACCTTCATATTCTAAAGAACTTGTGATGCAAAAAAAAGCTTCCAACCAAGCTCCCTCAAATGTTATAGATCTTAGTTCTGTTTAGGGATATCTTGATAATGTCAGTCTATTTATCAAAAGTCTTGGAATTGCGTAGTTAAAAAGTAAATGCAAAGGCTTTTCTATCCCTTTTCACCTTTACTTTATTTGCAGAGTTAGGAATAATGTACTGTGTTTAAAAGATTTTTACATTAGCTTGCCTATATTATTATTATTACAGGTGTAGCAGATACAGATATGGATTTCACTTGCCATATAAGCTCTCAAGAAAATCAAGAGCAATTTTGCAGTTGGATATAATACATACACTGATGTAATGATTTTATTTTTTTTACTGATTATATACTTTCTTGTGCAGTCATGGTGCAATGTTGCCTTATTTCAACAAAGGTAACTTCCTCATTATAGTTTAACGAGGAAATAGAGTGACTGTCCTAGTTAAAGCACACTTGAAAAGATATAGTTCTTTTTTTTAAATGGAGTGGGGTTTTGCAAAGATTTCCTTTTTAATTTAACTCCTAGTACTATGTGTCCAAATTCATAAGCAGGATGTAGTTCCTATAATCTGGGGATTGGATCCTAAACTTCAATCCAAATAACAGTTATTTCATTCAATACACAATAAAAGTAGCCTTATTAGGAATTATACTCAGCAGTAAAATTTTCTTTCAAGTTTAATAGTTTTTGTCTAAGAGAACCCTCTGGGCCATGAGAGAACTGACTATACCACTCACAGAAACACTTGGAAAACACATCTATGGCCACTTGTAGCAACCAACAGGCATGACGGTCTCTGGAAAACATGATATTAAATTATACCAAAAGTTCCCTAGAATTTGGGGAAAGGGATCTGCAGTTAATTGATCTATAAGCTATTGGTCTCGGCCTCTGCATCACCCATTTCTGCCAGGACACTTTGGAAGATGATTTTTCAAGTCTTATGGTGGTAACACTGCTAGAGGGAAAGGTTACACTAGAATACTCACCCTGCACTTAGGAAGAATTATAAAGAAATTATAATTTTGACACACTATGAGCTTTTGTGTAATTCCTTTAGGCTTTCTTGAGATTCAGGAGATTCTTTATAACTGCCTCATGAAACCTATCTAGAGACAGATCTTCAGGTATAAAGAACAAAGCAGACTTTATGGAGCGAAACAGTAGTGTTAGACATCAGCCTAGCAGGTCAGCTAGTAACAAATCTTCCAGATAGTCTATAAAAATGTTTAGTTCATTCTCTTAAGTCAAAGAGGAAATATAATTAATATTAAAGCTAGTTTCTCTGCTCATGTCATATATATTTGAGTGGCAATTCTTTCACTTTAATTTGTTTAAAATTACATTTTGAATGAAAATAGAATTTACAGTGATAATTACATTCATAGAAAATATTGTACTTTTTTGGACACCTGTAACTTAATACATGAGTATCTCAATCACATTTTCACTTGAATTTAGGGAATATATTCTGTCAATAAATATTCCAGATAAGTGCCCTAAGTTCTCTAAATAAAGTTTGGGGATCAAATTACAGAAACAACTGTATAAATTTAAAAGGCTACCAATCGTTTTTAAAAACTAGAAGTACATAAAATCCTAATAATATAAAAATTGGTAAATACCATAGTTTTATCGCTTCTATTCTGAATATGTAAGTAACTTTAAAATTCTTAGTACATTTCATTTAAAAGTACAGCCTCATAACTTTCAGTATTTATTCAGCCGCTTTTCAAAAACAGTCCAACATACTGTAAGTAGCAATTAGGCCAGGTTTGTTACCATAACATACCTGTGAAATATGGGGCAAAATTTCTGAATTGCTCATTTGAAGAAAAAAAAAATAGGGTTATTGTCCATTATTGAGATGCCACACAGACATTAGCTGGTAGTGTCTTTAATGTTTTATTTTTCTTGTTGAATCCACCTGCACGTTAGCAAGCCGTTCTCTATTTCAGAGGCCGGCAGTTGTCCGGAGGGAGCCCGGCACCCTGCGGCCAGTGCTGCCCGTCGGGCCGCGCTGCGGGGCTGGGAGTGGCTGCAGAGGAGAAAGGCGGGCGGTGGCTCCTCCGCTGCCAAGCAGCCGCTCAGAGTTGCCTTCACAGGAGCCTCAGGCCTAAGCGTTTCCCACGGGAGGCTCTCCCTGACTGTTTTCCATGCCGCTTAGGGAGTGTCTCCCTGCTCCCTCTCTCACCGACCTGCAGGTCGCTCTGTGCAGACATAAGAGCGCTGAACGCTCGGAGCCCGGCCCGCAGGGCTGCAAGGAGGAAGGGGAAGCTCACGGGAACGCAGACTACATATCTGCGTAGACAAAGCAAACGCGGAGACGCCATGGCCGAAGTGAACAAAGAGAGCGCTGCCCAGAACACGTTTCCCCGTCGGTTCCTCACGAGCTGGTGGGCTGGGACGGGCGGCGGGAGGGGGGCGGCAGGGCCGAGCGCGGCCCCGGATTGGTCGGATTTTGCCGCAGACCCGCGGGCAGCGGGGAGGGACGCGGCCGGGGCCGGCTGCGCCGCAGCCCGAAACGCACGCCCGGGGCCGCCGCCGCCCCCGGCTCCTGCCACCGGCGGAGACCCGGAGCTGCCTGGGAACAGTCACCCGCCCGCGGCGGGCAGGGAGGGGGCGTACGGGGACGGGAAAGAAGCAAAAGGACGCGCGGGCGGGCAGGGGCGGCCCGAGGGCGGGAGGCGCGGGGCGGAAGCCCAGCCCCGCTCGCCAGAGGCAGAGCCGGCCGACGCCTCCCGGGGGCCGGGGCCGGGGAGGGGCCAGGGAAGGAGCCTCGGCCGCCGTCTCGGGGGAAGCCACCCACAAACTTCACTACGAGAGCTGTTTATTACTACAAAAAAAAAAAAAAAGTGTTATGTAAAATCTAAGTCCATGTCAAAGCTGTTCTGTTTCGTGTAATGTATACTACTTGCTACGTGTGCAAGAACTTAGCTAGTAAATCTTAGAACACCAACGTATTTACAAATGCAGCCCTTTTTAACATTACGTGGGGGCTCTTAATAGAGCCATTTGGGTTATAATTTAAAATCAATTTACTTGGAGCTGGTGTACTTGGTGACAGCCTTGGTGCCCTCGGAGACGGCGTGCTTGGCCAGCTCACCAGGCAGTACCAGTCACACGGCCGTCTGGATCTCTCGCGAGGTGATGATGGAGCGCTTGTTGTAGTGCGCCAGGCGCGAGGCCTCGCTGGCGATGTGCTCAAAGATGTCATTGACAAAGGAGTTCATGATGCTCATAGCTTTGGATGAGATGCCCGTGTCCGGGTGCACCTGCTTCAGCACCTTGTACACGTAGATGGAGTAGCTCTCCTTCCTTGTTCTCTTTCGCTTCTTGTCACCCTTCTTCTGTGTCTTGGTGACAGCTTTCTTGGAGCCTTTTTTCGCTGCTGGAGCAGATTTGGCTGGCTCAGGCATCTTTAAAAGTTTATTTCAAAGACCTTCACTGTATCTCAGTGGTGTAAAATATGGTACCTGACCGCTCTATTTATAAGCGTGCTATGCAAATTAGGGGATTATAATAATACTATTCCTATTGGAGTAAAAAATGCTAATGTAATTACAGGCACTTCCGTCCTGTAACCGCCACAGCTTAGGCGCTACACGTACAGTGTAGTTGTTCTCTGTGTTTATGGCGATGGTATATTGCCTTCACTAACACAAAAAAAAAAAAAAATTCTAAATACATTATGAAATCTTCACTGAGCTTGTTAATGGACCTATTTAGAATGACAAATCTTAGTACAATCGACATTTTACAGTACTTATTCAGAACAAGATCTAGAGAGGGAGACTTCATGGATTTCAAATTTTCAAGCTGCTTGTGACTGAAAAACTACGTAACGTTTTAGGTGCACTAAAAAACTTCTGACAAGTTCAGTAATAAACAGCTCTCGTAGTGAAGTTTGTGGGTGGCTCTGAAAAGAGCCTTGGTGTTTTAACAGTGTAAGGGTCTAAATCCGAGTTTAACCGCCGAAGCCGTAGAGGGTGCGTCCCTGGCGCTTGAGGGCGTAGACCACGTCCATGGCCGTGACCGTCTTCCTCTTGGCGTGCTCGGTGTAGGTGACGGCGTCGCGGATCACGTTCTCCAGGAAGACCTTCAGCACGCCGCGCGTCTCCTCGTAGATGAGCCCCGAGATGCGCTTGACGCCGCCGCGCCGAGCCAGGCGGCGGATGGCCGGCTTGGTGATGCCCTGGATGTTGTCGCGCAGCACCTTGCGGTGCCGCTTGGCGCCCCCCTTGCCCAGCCCCTTCCCGCCCTTGCCTCTGCCAGACATCCTGCCGCTCTCTGCTCCGGACGAGCTCTGCGCGGCAGCCGGCTGCGCCGCGGGCTTTATCTGGTGGGAGCCGACCTGATTGGGAGCAGGGGCGGGCACGGGCAGGGGGCGGGGCCTGGGCTCCCGCCCGCGGGGCGGCCGCGGCGAGGCGGGGCCTCCGCCCGTCGCTGCCATCGGGCACCTCCCCGGGGCCGCGGCCGGCTTGGCCGCGGCGGTCCCCGCCTTTCTCTCCGCCTCCGCCGCGCTCGCCTTCCCCCAGCCCCGCTGCCCCCGACACTCCCTTTCCCGGCATTTTCTCCTCCGGCCGCGGCGCCGGCGCACAGACCTCCCAGCTCCGAGGGACCGGTGCCGCCCCTGCACCTGAGCCGGCGGCCTCGCGGCCCCCGGGGGCCGTTGTTCGGGTCGCGCTGACCGTATCGCCACAGCTCTGAGGTCACCTCGCAAGCGCTCCGTGGTCGTCTTCAGAACCGGCTGCTGAATGTACCAATTGACAGGTCGCCTCGCTGGCTTCGTGCTACTGTGTGGCTCATGCTGCAACGCGCCAGGAAAATCACGTCTGTGCCTTCACCTCAGACCGGAAAGGAAGCCTCCGTGGTTCTCCAGGCCCTGGCTATGCCTGACTCTCGGACTAGAAAATCACCTTTTCAGCACAGAACGGGAGAAGGACCTTTATTTTCTCTCCTGTCTTGGGAACTGCGCTTCAAGTTACGTCCCAGACATCGTGCTCACATTCAAAAAGCACAAGGTTTCTATTTAGATTGCTGCTGATGACTGGATTAAATTAGTCTTGCATGTCAAATGCACAATAAAAATGCATATTCTAGCTCTGTGCATGTATACCTCTGTAAGCAAAATGTAATTGTAAGTAAAATGTTTCACTAACATTTTTTCTATAATATGCTTGGTCACTGTAATCTTTGGAATATACAGGCACAGCTGGAACCTGACACCCTTGAAGAAAAGGAAGAATTCATAGCAGACTAAAAGAACAAGTTATTCACAGATATTCCTTCTCTGCAAGGGGAGTGTAGCGAGAAAGTCACCGTACTAAAAGGACGACTCTTTTACTGATACTCCTAGTTGAATAGTTACTGAACTTAGCTAGATAGCAACGGGTTTTTTTAGATAAGTAGCTGCTTGCTCAAGGCCTGAACAAGGAGAATAGAGGTTTTGACCCAATTTGGGCTGGTAGATATTTGGCGACAGGTTCAGGATTTATACTGAGTATGTGCCAGCAAAGAGTTTAACTAAAGGACGCTGCCTTTTGGAGGTCTGCGGCCACCAGAGAGCCCAGAGGACCACAAACCCATTTCACTATGCATGCAGAAAGGATATTTAAATATGCTAAATAGTTCCAGGAAAATTGATGAGTATACTAATGATTTTTCGGAAAGCTATTTAATGTTTATGTATAAGCTTTATATTTTTTCTTTGTTTTCAGACAATGGCATGCATGTTAGGTGGAGCTATCCCCTGTGCATCTGGAACTATACTAAAGAATGCCTGTTTTCTAAAACTCCAAACTGAGAATAGAGTTTCGTGACCAACTTTTATGGTAACACCTCCATGTGCTCGAAGTCCTGACATAATTCTGAGTGGATAGACACCCTTTCTTTCATGTAATATATTTTCCTTCCACCAGTGTCAGCGACAACATTTGTCCTTGTTTTTTTTTGATACAAATTCATGGCTCTGAAAATCTGTCATAATGACTATTACATTTGTGCTTCTTTTCTGCTGGCTGTCCTTGTAATCTTCCTTTTTGTATCTCAGGGCCCACTGGGGCTATGAGGTTGATGTAATTTCAATATAGAGAATTTTGTTGCGTTCATCTCAGCCAGATACACACATCATTATCCACACAGAGACAGAGGAGATTTTTCAGGATGAAGGGCTCTGCATGGCCCGAGGGAGCCCAGACCTTCCTTTTACGAGGGTTCTTGTGTGCTCCTGTGGCCGCCTCGCTCTGGAGGTGCTGGGATCCTGTCTCAAGCGCCTCCATGGGTTGTACCTTAATGTGCCCATGACCTGGGAAACAGCTGTCTTGTGTCCCCCACCTTTCGAGCACGGCCTTTGCCTGGGAGAGTGGTGCCAGAAAGGGTTAGGAGCTGCTTTCCTTCACTTTGCTAATCTCATTGTCTCCTGCCATTTGCAGGGTATCATTTCATTTTCTTCAAACATTTTCTCATCACTTTTTCAACAAGATAACATTAACTGTTAAGAGCATCTATTGCACATTCTATTGTTGCTGGGTTTTTTTTTTTCACAGTGTTTTCATGAGTATTTGATTAGTATGGTATTGCTGTATGTACAGCACAACCTTTTGCATGTCCACATTTTTTTATAAGTTGCCACGTCACTTGTGAGTACTATTTCCAAGAAAGGGTACAGATCTCATGGTTTGGTTGGTTGTGTTTTCCTTTGTGCTTAGCACTAAATCCTTGAACTGTTAATCTTTAGCTCTTTTGGTGCTGGGTACTGTGTACAGGGGATGGACATGACAGTATGTTATAAACTACCTGGAACAATTAGAGTTTACAGTGAATGTGATCATGTAGAAACAATAGGCTGAGTTTATTTTCCTTTCATCCACTTATCTTTTGTAGAAAAATGGGGATTGGGGACATACATTGTCGTAAGTCAGCCCCGATCGGGACCAGACTACGCAGTCTCTCTCCCGCTCCTCCCACCCTCCAAAAGAATAGGGGGAGATAATATAAGAAAAACAGCTCGAGGTTTGAGATAAAGATGGGGAGGAATCCTTAAAGTTACCGTTACGGGCAAAACAGACTCGACTTGGGGAAAAACTATTCATTTATTACTAAAACTAGCAGGAGAATGACACAGGGAACAAGATAACCTCACCCTACCCCTCCCTCTTCCCAGGCGTAACATTTATCTCTACTACCTTCCCTCCCGAGCGGCATGGGGGGGCAGGGGGGGGGAAGGGAATGGGTGTCGCGGTCAGTTCATCACGCGTTGTTTCATGCCGCTGCTTCATCGTCGGGGGAAGAACTCCTCGCATTCCTCCCCTGCTCCTTCGTGGGGTCCCTCCCACGGGCCACAGTCCTTCGTGAAACTGCTCCGGCGTGGGTCATCTCTTCCATAGAGTGCAGTCCCTCTAGAACAGCTGCCCCAGCGGGCACTCCACAGGCCACAGCCTCCTTCAGGCCTCCACCTGCTCCGGCGTGGGCTCCTCCACGGGCTGCAGGTGGATCTCTGCCCCTCCGTGGACCTCCATGGGCTGCAGGGGGACAACCTGCTCCACCATGGTCGTCACCACAGGCTGCAGGGGAATCTTGGCCAGGAGCCGCATTACTCCTCCCCCTCCTTCTTCACTGACCTTGGTGCCTGCAGCCGTTCCTCACAACAGGCTGGCAGAAGCCTCTCAGGATCCTTTTTACATCTTATTCACATCTCATCTCCTCTCCACTTCTTGCAGCCGGGCCGGACCGAGTTGGGCTCAATTGCCTGCCCGGCGGGAGGCCAGAGGGTGAGGCCTGCAAGGCCCACAAGGCTCGAGCCTCCCCCTCTCTGCCCCCGCTCAGCTGCTTTACATCTTCTCCCTTTTTTTTCTGTTTTTCCCCTTCTTAAATACATTATCACAGAGGCTTTATCACAGGACATTCTGCTACCAATTGGCTCGGCCTTGGCCAGCAGTGGGTCCGCCCTAGGCCCGGTCGAGTCCACTGAACAAAGGGGAGCGACTTCTAGCAGTTTCCTGCAGAAACCACCACCTTAGGCTCCCCTTCACCAGACAAAACCAGAACATACATGTATCCTGGAACTCTTCTAAATAGCATTCCATACAAAAAGAAATATGCATTGTCCATAAAATAATGAACAATTTATAATAATTTATAAAGTAGTAGGCTAACTATAGCCAGTATGTTATTACTATCAGTGAAAATTCAGAAATTCTTTTTTTTTTTGTAATTCTATTCTCAATTTAAATTTTCCTTACAGTTTGGTCTTAACTTCTTACCTTCATAAATTAACAGACTTGAGACCACAACTTGTGTATTTGGTTTGGGGTGGGGAGATGTGTGTTTGTTTTTCAGAAAATCAGGACAAAAATATTTCCATATGTGGAAAAAAAAATCTGATTTGTGTGTTACAAACACAAAGTTGACCTCTATATTTCATCAATGAGGACCAGCATTGAAGATGTGAAATGTGAGCATGTCAGCTGTAAAATGAATTTTGAAGTGACTCCCTAATGCAGCAAACAGTAGAAAACATTTTCTAAAGGGCTACTCTGGCCTTTTATTCTGAATATGCCCCTAAATGCTTTCAAATATGCAGAACCTTAGAAATCAGTTTTTTGAGCACTTTGTGTGTGGCAGTTTTCTGAATTACATTTCCACTCAGTTATGTCTCCTCTGTTTGTCTTTCCTCATTCTCTCTAATTCAATACATGCTGAAGTGTTCACCTGATAATCGCCTTATATATGTCAGGTTAAATTCTTCACACACACAAAAAAAAAAAAGTGGCAGGGTTTAGGCTGCTGAGACACACTGTGCTCAGAATTTTGGGGGTTTACTCACAAATTTCAAGCTCCAAAGACTGGATGGTCGCTCTCTTGACAGCTTTGCCTTGTTCCGCTCTAAGTTTGTACCCATTAGGTTATAGGTAAATCATTCTCTTTTGTTATGTAAACGCTTAGACAAAAGATTCATCATAGTGGTATTAAAGGACAAGAGGCACTTCAAGAATTAAAGGAGGAATGTAAGTATCTCTCTTTTAACAACAATAAAAAAAAAATCTCCTAACAAAGAGATAATTGACGTTTTACGTTAGCATAATAGAAAGTGAAAGAAAAAAAAAAGTAATGTTACTTTCTTATGTCACAATATTTTTTAATTTTTTGTGTGTGTGTGTGTGTGTGTTAAAACTACAGCATTGATTTAATAGGCTTTGAAGCAAACAGATTTTCCTTTCAGTGTAGAAATACCTGGAGATTGGTCTAAAGTAGTCTCACAACTCGGACTCTTACACAGTAATAGGAATTAGTCTAGGAGATATCAATGGAGTTGAGGAACTCCATGTACTGCTTTTGCCACGTAGATGAAAAGGAAAAAAAAAAATTACAAGTGCATTAGGAGTTTCATAAACGTTCTTGAGTTCCTTCACTGCTGTCCAAAACTTTATCTGCTTGTGCCATATCTGGAGTTTTCAAAGGGCAATAACTGCCACTTGCTTGTGGACAAGAAGGCTCCATTCACATTCTAACCCTGCAATTCTCGAAGGAGCTCTAAAATATTTTTTAGAAAAACAGTGCAGATCACCTCGTTCTTCAATCAGCTTTGGGAATCTGCGACCCAGAAAATGATTCTTTCTAGGCCATACATATCATATCTGTACTATCAAGTATACTTAAGTTGTTCCTTCATATCTGTATTTGAATGATGTTTCTGTGATTTTAAAAATAGTTCAATTTCCTGACAACAGGGTATGTTCTGTTGTATTAAAAAAACCTGTTACTTTGAAGTGTCTTTCAAATGTTACAGACTCTTCTGAACATTTTGTAGTGCATGTCTCACCATAAGCTACAGCCTGTATCGAGAAATTTGTCAGAAGAATGAAATAAGATTACCAAGCCAAGCAGCTCACCATAGTAGAAGCCGCAATCCATGGGGAAGAAATTGGCTGCTGTTCATTTGTGCATGGTGGTAATTGAAATACTGCATCACCATTTATTATAGGACATTTTTCATTACCTAGTAATTCAGGAAAATAAATGACAGTAGGCACAGAGGAAAACAAGGGGACCCTGTGACTCTTTTAGGCAGAAGGAAGCAGGGATTCGTGTTTTGCTGAATCTTAAGACACCTGTACTTGGCACAAGCTTTGAAAGAGGGCTTTAAAACACAGGGGAAAAATCATGTGGTACTACCTACCACATTCTTCCTTGGAATAGGAGGAAGGATAGATGTCCAGTTTCACTAACCAATCTGCATAAAGTTGAATTGATCTAAAGCAGGTGTGGGGTTTTGGTGCAGAACCCGAGCCCATCATATTCACCTGTCAATGATTCTTTTTTTTTTTTTTCCCCAAATACCCTCTTACAGAAGTTCTGAATAGAATATCTCCAAAGGCCTGTGCTAATTCCTTAAAGAGTTTATTTCCTGGAAATAAAGTAATAACAGTTTAGGAAAATATTTCAGTATTTTTGTTGACACTGATTCTAAATATGAAGGAAAGATGGATGGAGTGGCTATCACCACAATTCCAAACACAGCTTCCAAACAAAGCTTGGGTAAGCCTTCCTGCTGTACCTATGTAATTGCACCAAGTTCCTGTGTTGAGTACATGCACTCTGTTTTGTTTTATGTTCTACAGTAGCTGAAAAAATTACATTTTAGTCTAGAGCGTCTGATAAATTTAAATCCACTTATTGGATTACAATCCAAATACTCGGATAGTTCTAGGATATTATACTTGAACGTCCAAGAGGAAAATGCAACTGAATGAAAGAGCCAGAGGGAGGGAAATTATCTGTGAGTTGCTTCAGCACTGAGGACTGCCCTTTGTATCTTTTGGTTTATGCCCGTCTTTGATTTGACCTACAGTGTAGGGGAGATAACAACTTTTTTTTTTTTTTTTTTTT